>OVBL01000761.1:0-142500 GCA_900406555.1 Pseudoturritis turrita | reverse complement strand
TCGTCGCCTAGGCTTTTTTCCATACTTAGTATTTTTAGCAGTTGATCTCGATGGGGTGAAAATTGATCCCAACAGTTAGCCCTCCAGCTCGGCAGTATTACCTGTAATAGTGACGAGGTGAAGAGTCGGGATCGAGATCAACGTTCTTTGGGTTGCCGAGCCAAATCTACAGTGAAGTTGTCATCTGGGCACTGATACACGCCGAGCCAAACTGACAGTGTTACCGAGGTGCCTTAATTCCGAGCTGACACTGGAGTATCATGTCGCCGAGCTAAATTCCTTGACGTACTGCCAACTCAACTTGTCACTTGCGTTGCCGAGCCACTTTGGCTCGTTATATTAATTTAAGTTATCATTTTGCCGAACCGGCACCTTTGTCATGTTGCCGAGCCAACTTATCATTCGTACGACCGAACTATTTTGGCTCGTCATCTTGCCGTATTGCTTAGACTGCCATTTCGCCGAGCCATCTTCTTCTGATATGCTGCCGAACCATCCCACTAAGTGATTCGTCTTTGGCTCGGCAGTAAAGTTGGCTTGAAGTACCTCTTATCATGATTACAACTTTATTGGGAATTGCAAACGTTTTCGCATGTTCCCGAGGCTGCGTGGTGTCACGCTCTATACTTTCATGCGTCTTTATATTCAGATCCTTCTCTCACTCCTCATAACTCACTTCAATTCATTTCCGAAAAATCAGGTAGCTCTCTTCTCTCTCTTCTTTTCTCTCTTTTTTGTTTAAGTTGTTGGCTAGGTTTTTGTCTATCTCTTCACTTCCGCCGCCAACTCTTTAAGTTTTTCGGCCCATCTTCAAATGCGGCTCGGCGATTCTATAAACTTTCCGATCCATCTTCAAATCCTTCCGGTGACCCCTTGAGTTTTCCGACCCGTCTTCATACATCTGCGGCGAGTGTTTGAATTTTCCAATCCATCATCATCCGGTTCGCGCTGCTGACTTGATTCTCTCTGTCTCCGAGCCGAAATTCTTTATATCGAGTGTTTCTCCGAGCCAAGATCTCTCCACCTCCTGCTAAGTATCAGTTTGACTCCGAGCCAAACTTTTTCCAATTCCTGCCAAGGTGTATTCCCGAGCTGAAAAACTCCGATGTCTCATACCGCCGAGTTGGAAGATTCAATTGGTTTAGCAAATTCTGCTTCGCTGCTCGGTCGTAAGATGTTTTTATCTCCTCAGACTTCCGAGCCAGCTGAGCCTAGTTCCCCGCTGGATCAATTGCAGATTCTCGTCCCTTCTTTGGCTGATGAAGCTTTTGATGCCGAGGCAATTTTGATTCAGAGAGCTCTCGAAGAATTCAAAGCCGAGCCAACAGAATACGTTATTGACGAGGCAGAAAAGGTGCATTTGGAGAGATTGTTTGCGAGCGACCAGGCTAGCACATCGACGAGGCGAAAGCCTAAGAAAAAAGCTCCCAAGAGATGACCCGACCCACCTGGTTCGTCTTTATGCATTCCTGAGTCTTTGGAGGCACTGAGGGATCGATTTAATATCTCAGAAGATGTAGATCTGATTGTTCCGGCCTCAATAGACCGAGCTGAATCTCTGCCGCCCAGGCACTTCACTCTCTACGAGTGCTTCTTTTACGATTGTCTACTCTGGTTCCCAATCCCCGGCTTGATCGTCCACTTTCTGTACAAACATGGGCTAGCGCCGAGTCAAATTATGTCTCGCGGGATGCGTCACTTGGTTGGGATCCTGGTTCGGAGCTATGAGTGCGATGTAACTATTCGCATCTCCCATCTTCGGCAGCTCCTTGAGTTTCGAAAGATCAAAAACTCCCGAGCCTATCATATTTCCAATAAGAAGCAAAGGAAGATTATCGAAGGCTTCCGAAGCAAGGATAGTGACTAGGGACATTATTTTTTCTTTGTCCCTATTAACGATGCTATGGTGAAAGCCGAGAGCATTCATTACGTTAGGGCAGAGTGGGGAACTATTGGTGGGCGAGCCGTAGACTTTTCAGGAGATTTGCTAATGTTTTGTTTTGTAGCGAGCTGACCACTGCTTTCTCTTCTTTGTTTTTGTAGTTCGGCAGATTCTTCCACGTTATCCATAAGACACGCTCACGCTTCGGGACACACTTGCTGCTAGAAAGTGCCATTGGGAAAAACATTTTTCCCTAAGAAGAGTCGAAAAGGCCCGAGTCGTTTTCGCCGGTGTTGAGGTATCTGACAGCTCGGAGTCTAAATCTCCATTGCAAAGTCCTCCAAGAAAAAGCATGGGAAAAAGATTGACGATCCGTGATAAGCAGGCGTTGAAGGAGAAGGAACAAAAGGAGGAGGCTGGCAGAGCCGTCGACGTAGCTGAACAAGTCACCGAGCCAACTACTGAAAAGGTTGGTGAAGTTGGAGTAGGAACAGAGCCTCAAACTCTTACCGAGCCTCCAACTCTTGAAGCCGAGACCAGGGAGGTGGTTTCAGCTCTTGTCCCGGTAGCCAGGCCTTCTAGCTCGGTGATATCTCAACACAGAGTGGGAGAGAAGAAGACTTCCGGTAAACGCTCCGAACCGGACAAGGAGAAAACTTGGGAGAAGCAGGAGAAAAGAAAACGCCATAAGCCTGCCGATCCAACTACTACCGAGCCATTGCCGACGTCGCTTAAGCAAGAGGGATCTGTGCCAGTATGCAATGACGAGGCAGCCTCTGCAACTCTCTTCTCACAAGTACGTTGTTCGGGGGATAGGCTACCACCTCTCGACGTGCTCTCTCATGGCGATTTATACGCCGATATGTCGCTTCGCGGCACTAAGGTATGTTTGGAGATTGTTCATTTCAGTGAATAATAAAAAGAAATGACTAAGTACTGACTTTTTCCTTTCTTCGATCAGTTCGTCGCATCCATCAACAAGATCGTCGCAGCCTTCGAACACGACATACGAAAAGACAGGCGCTGGGTCGAAGATGCCCGCAAGGATGCGACTTTCTTTCAGGAGAAGGTCGCCGAGCTGGAGGGGAAACACTCTGCCGAACTGGCCGCTGCTTCAGCCCGGATTGACGCTCTTGAGAAGGAGAGGGCGTACCTTAAAGACGAGTAGGGCAAAACAGGCGACTTGGATATGAGGTTGGATCGCTCGAAACAGAAGAAAGCTGCTGAAATCGAGTCCCTGAAGAGATAGCTCAAAGCTGTCAATGCTTTGCATGAGGCAAGTGTCAAAAAGGCCCAAAAAGCAGCGAGGCGAGAGATGTCGGGGAGGTTTCAGGAGCGGCTTGTTAAGATCGAGAAGAGCATTGACGAGCTGAAAGCGGCAAAGGAGAAAGAGCTTGATTTGGCCCAAGTTGACAGCAATCTTCAACTGCTTGAGATTCTGCAGAAAGAGGATGCACCTGCTCTCGACTCCGAGGTGTCGAAGCTGACAGGATGGAGAGCTGACTTGGCCGACGCGGCGGATGAGTTCGAGAAGATTGAGGCCGAGCTGAAGAAAGACCTGATGGTCTCACCCATTTCCTCAGACTCCACATGCACTCTCCTGGGAACTGAGCCAACGAAGAATACGGTGGCAACAGCCGGAGTTGTAGATTTTGCAGGTTCGAATGTTGACACACCGGAGATTCCGAGCCAGATCCTCTTAAATTATCTTTTTCTCTATGTTTCTTTAACTTCAAACTCTTTTCTTCTATTCGGTATATTTTGGTTTAAGACAAACGCCTGGATGGCTTTATCCAACTCTTTTGTATGTTAATTTGCTAAGTCTTGTAATGTTTGCCGTTCGTTGGCATGACCCCTTTTGTTTGGATTTTCTGCTTATACTTTGCTTAAGTATTTAACACCATTTTGGTGTGGTGTTGCAAACTGTCTTGTCTTGAAAAATATGGTTGTATTTGTATTGAGAGCTTTTGTTGTCAGTTTTAGGGTTTGCGGTGTTCCGACTTATATTTCCGTTCTTGTGACAATGAAACATGTTTAAAATCTCATACTAACTTTCTAGGTTTAGTATCATGTTTCTAAGATGTTCGCGACTGGTGGACCAAGAGGCGTTTACTGGGTTTTAGAGTTTAATTTGAGTGTTAAGACTTGCGAGTTTTCGACTTACGGGTCCCTCTCAAAGATAAACTTGTAAGAATATCGTCCAGGATATACCTTTCGGATATTAGACCACGATATACCCGGTCAGAATTTATATAGCGCGCTTTGTTATCCGTAAGAGGGTGTTGAGAACCTTATCCCATATAGTGGTTAAAATTCGCAAAGGATGTGGTTGTCCATCTGTTGTGGCCAGCAATAGACGAGGTGATGAATATCCGTGAAGGATGTAAAGATGTGACTTGTGTAGGCTAAGTGACACGAGTTTTGTGTTAGAAAGAGTTTGAAGTTATTCTCTTTGAAGAGTGATGCGAGATATGGGAGTATACATGTATATGTACCCACTCCCCCCCCCTTTTTTAAGGAGGGGGACAATTGAACCCATCCGAAGACGAGCTGCCTACGTACCCTTTTCAGGGATCAAGTCGTTCCGTAGTTCATGCGAAGTGATTTAGTGGTAATACCTTTTTAGGTACATTGCGTTCCAAGATCTTGGTATCGGAACATCAGACATGTTTGAGAGCTCGTATACTCCTGGTCGAAATGCCTTGGTGATTTTGTAGGGTCCTTCCCAGCTCCTAGTTTGCCAGCATTCGTTTCGGCTGTGTTCTGAAAAACTTTGCGGAGAACCAGATCACCTTCTTTGAACTTGCGACTTCTGACGTTGGTGTTGTAATACTTAGCTACCGCATACTGGTAATTTTGAATCCGAACCAGTGCTTGATCTCTGCGTTCGTTAACCAAATCTAACTCATCCAGTAGCATGAGGTGATTTAATCCTTCCTGCCCGGAAAGAAGTCTGCGGCGGACTCTAGAAAATTGGACTTCGGCTGGGATGACACATTCTGCACCGTAAACAAGGGCGAAAGGTGTTTCACCGGTGGCTCGCCGTGGGGTGGTTCGGTGTGACCATAACACTCCTTCGAGTTCATCTGCCCAGCGTCCCTTCTTTGCGTCAAGGCGTTTTTTCAGACCGTCTAGGATAGTCTTCTTTACTGCTTCTGCTTGCCCATTCTCTTGTGGATACCATGGTGTAGACTTGCTGAGTCGTATCTTCCATTTTTTGCAGAAAGTTTCAAATCTTGTAGAGATAAACTGTGAGCCGTTGTCTGTGACAATTTTGTATGAAATCCCATGTCGGCATAAGATGTTTTTCCAAACGAAGTTTTCGACTTGGGCGTCCTTTATGTTGGCGTAAGAATCTACCTCGACGCATTTGGAGAAGTAATCTGTCAAAACTAGAAGAAATCTCTTTTGCTTTGATCTATGCAGCCCGACTATATCCATTGACCAGTGCATGAAGGGGTAGGGTGCTGAGATTGAGGACAATAACTTCGTGGGTTGGTGAATCATTGGAGCATGTCGTTGGCATTTCTCACACCTAGCAGAGAACTTTTCGCAATCTTTAACCATAGTTGACCAATAGTAACCGTGACGCTTGATCTTGATGGCCAAAGCTCTCCCATCGGAGTGGTTGCCGCATGATCCGCTGTGGACTTCTTAGATGATTTATCTAGCTTCGATGCCTTCGACACATGCCATCAGTGGTCCTGAGAATCTCCACTTGAAAACGTTCCCGTCTAATATAACGTATCGGGCGGCTTGAGCTCTGAGTTTTCGGGCAGCCCATTTGTCTGATGGTACCTCACCGTCCATGATGTATACGCGAATTGCTCCCATCCATTCTTTATTGCATCTGTAATCTTCTTTAGTTGGTTGTGGATCTTCCTCCTTCTCCACTGTCTCACCTTCGACCGGATGACCTATGTTAGGCTCTTCCTCTATCTCAATTGCCTCATCTTCCGCCGGTGGCATCATGTTTTTGTCTTCCTCCATAGTGGTGACGCCGGTGTTCCCGGATGCACATTTGGCCTGGGTTACTGTTTGGGAGCGGGTGACTGCGTTAACGGTGTCAGAGAGGTTGATACTTGGATTTTTGATGAATTCTACTGGGATTATCCTTTTCAAATCCGGATCAGAGGTCGATGCGAGTGCTGCTAGTGCATCCGCCGAAGTGTTTTCTTCTCGTGGTATCCGTGTTAACGTGAACTCTTCGAACTGTGCAGCCAGTTCTTTGACGATCTTCAGATAAGCTTCCATTCGGTCGTCTCTGGCTGTGTACTCACCGCTGACTTGGTTGACTACCAGCTGCGAATCACAGTAGGCTTGGATGTGTGAAACCTTGAGTCCAAGAGCAAGTCTCCTTACAGCAATCAAAGCTTCGTATTCTGCTTCGTTATTGGATGCGCGAAAACCCAGGTGGAATGACTGTTCGAGGATTTCGCCTGTTGGAGAGGTTAACCGTATTTCTACTCCGGATCCTTGTTTTGATGATGATCCATCTGCGTGGAGCTTCCATATTGCGCTCGGAGCCGGTTCTTTTATCACTTCTTCCGGGAGTTCTATCAGAAAGTCGGCAAGGACTTGAAACTTTGCGCAGGTTCTGCTTCGATACTCAATGTCGTATTCGCTCAGCTCTATTGCTCACTTTGCCAATCTCCCATACTGGCTAGGGCTATGCAAGATGGATCGCAGTGGGAAGGTAGTCAAAACCACAATCGAATGTGACTGGAAGTATGGTCTCAATTTTCGAGCGGAAATTATCACAGACAATGCCAGCTTCTCCATCTATGGATACCGGGTTTCAACGTCGGTGAGAGTTTGACTGACATAGAAAATAGGCTTCTGCTCGCTGCGCTCTTCTCTGACGAGTACTCCACTCACTGCCGTTGCCGAAACGGCCGTGTATAGAAAAAGTGGCTCGCCTTCCACTGGTTTCGTAAGTACTGGAGGGCTGGCTAGGTATTCTTTCAGCTGTTGAAACGCCTGCTCGCATTTTTCTGTCCATTCAAACTTCTTATTCCCACGTAGTATATCGTAGAAAGGCAAACACTTATCGGTTGACCGAGAGATGAAATGATTCAGTGCCGCGACCCGTCCTGTTAGCCTTTGGACTTCGCGCTTTGTTTTCGGTGAAACCATTTGTATGAGCGCATCAATCTGCTTTAGGTTGGCTTCAATTCCTCGGTGAGTGAGCAGATATCCGAGGAACTCTCCGGATGTCACCGCAAATCGGCACTTGGTTGGGTTGAGCTTCATATTATGGTGATTTAGCTGCTCGAAACATTCTTCCAAATGAGCTACATGGTCCTTTTCTTCTAAAGACTTCACCAGCATGTCGTCTATGTATACCTCCATCGTCTTCCCCAGTTGGCTAGCGAACATTCGATTCACTAATCGCTGGTAAGTTGCTCCGACATTTTTGAGACCGAACGGCATCTCTTTGTAGCAATATATCCCGCGGTCTGTGATGAACGCCGTCTTCTCTTGATCATCTGGGTTCATTAGAATTTGGTTCTATCCGGAGAAAGCGTCCATAAATGAAATGAGTTTGTTGCCTGCTGTTGCTTCCACCAATCGATCAATATGTGGTAGTGGAAAGCTGTTTTTTGGGCAGGCTTTGTTCAGGTCGGTGAAGTCCACGCATACACGCTATTTCCCATTTTTCTTCTTAACCACCACAGGGTTAGCGAGCCAGTCTGGGTATTTTTCTTTGGCTATTGATCCCACGCTTAGTAATCTTTCCACCTCGTCGTTTACTGCTTGCGCTCTGTCCGGGCCAAGTTTTCACCTTTTCTGTTTGACCGGTTTAAAGATTGGGTCAACGTGCAGCTCGTGGCATGTCACGTCGATGCTGATGCCGGGCATGTCTTCTGCTTCCCAAGCGAAGGTGTTTACGTTCTTCTGAAGGAAAGAAATCAGCTCTCCCCTTAACGGATCTTTCAGCTCGGCCCCTATTTCAACACAGCATTCCGGGTGATTGCCATCGATGTTCACCGAGACGACGGGGTTGCAAGTTGGTTTGCTTTTGCTCTCACGATCTTCAGTGATCTGTAATTGCTATAAGAGTTTTGCCAACTCTTTTTCGGGCTCTCTGTCGGTCTTCATCTTCTTTCTCTTGGTAGTGGTTTCTGTGACGGGGTTCCTGAGTTTATGCTCGGCTAGAAAACAAATGCGGGACTCTTTTTGGTTTCCCCAAATTGTTTTGACTCCTCCGGGGGTCAGAAATTTGATGCAGAGGTGATAGGTCGATGGTACGGCTCGCATGGAGTTTATCCAGTGGGTACCCATAATCACATTGTAGATCGCAGGATGATCTGCAACCGAAAACTCTACTATCTTGGTTACATCTTCGGCTCGGACAGGAAGTTTTATTGTTCCAAGGGTCATGGTTGTTTCTCCTGAGAATCCGGTTAAAGGCTTAGGCGCGGCTGTGATTTTGGATAAGTCTATGTTCATTCTTCTGAGAGTTTCCCGGAAGATCACATCTACAGAGCTTTCCGTGTCTATCAGAACTCGGGCAATGTCGCAATCGTCTACGATTAATTCTATCATGAGGGGGTCATTATGTGGTTGGCCGATGCCGTTGGTTTCCCTTTCTTCGAATGAGATGACGTCGTTGGGAAGTCTGGAAAGTGCTGACCAGTTGACACTTGCATCGGTTCGCCGTTGAAATGCTTTGATTGATGACACCGTGTCCAAACAGTATTGTGATCCTCCCATTATCATATTTATTCTTCTTCGAGAACCTGACTGTGTCGCCTCGTCATCTCGCCTTCCTCGCTTGGGAGTATCATCATTTTGATTTGTCTGGTTCGGCTGATCCTTTTCGCCCTCTTGCTCAAAGTCCTTTCAGGCTGACTGCGTTACCGAGTTCTCCGGCTACCAATTTTGCCGCCAGCTTCATTCCCAAGGTTCGGCAGTTGGCAGTCAAATGATCGTGCATGTGGTGATAATCGCAGTAAGCTTTTTCGTCATACGAACTTTGACTTCGTGTCCAGGTGTTCCATGGTGTTTTGCCTCGGCCTGTTCCCACCTGGTAGTTGTGGGCTCCTCCAAAATTGGGTTTCTCGTGGTGCACATATCCGTTTCCTTGAATGCTCTTCTTCTGAGGGGGTTGGTTTGGAGTTTAGAAGGAACGGTTCGTCGCTTTGGCGACTCCATATTTCTGGGACAAAACCTTCATCTCTTCTTCGTTGACTATGAAATCCGAGGCTCGGTGCAGTGCGTCTTGGATTGATAGTGGTGTGTTCAGAGCAATCTCTTTTCGGAATTCGGATTCGTACCACATAGCCCTTTTTAAAGCGAGCACATCGGCCTTGTCATTTACGTCTTCGAATTTTGACATTACTGCTTTGAATCTTCCTATGAAGCTTCATAATGTCTCTGTAGGCCCTTGAGTCAATGTCCATAGGTCGGTATTTGAGGCTCCTCGGTCCATAAACATGG
This sequence comes from Pseudoturritis turrita, assembly GCA_900406555.1. Lineage (NCBI taxonomy): Eukaryota > Viridiplantae > Streptophyta > Magnoliopsida > Brassicales > Brassicaceae > Pseudoturritis > Pseudoturritis turrita. The sequence goes on along the minus strand of OVBL01000761.1, from coordinate 133,175 downwards.
AGTAATGCTTCAGGAAGGCGGCAGAAAGCTGCTGGAAATCATCAATGGAGTTCCGCTCTAATCTTGAAAACCATTGGAGAGCTGCACCTTTTAGATGCTCCACAAATATGAGGCAGAAACCGGCATCTCTCTCCTTTTCTCTGAAATTGGCTCGGCCCATTGCTATGATAAACGCCGTTATGTGTTCTTTTGGGTCGGTTGTCCCTTCGTAGACTGGGACTTTGATCTTTCTTGGATCGGAGATCCTTGCCTTGGTAATTCGGGCTGTAAATGGTGTATTGTGTGCTTCCTCCAGTACGCGGTCAATCTCCGGGACTTTACTGGTTGCCTTGTGCACCTGGGATCGGACGGCTTTCATCTCAGTAGTGGCTCGAATCAAGGAGGCTCGGATTTTGTCCAACTCTTCTCTCTGGGCTCGGCTCGTTGTTCTTGGCTCGTCAGTGTATTGTGCCTATCGTACCGACAAGAGATTTTCTTCCTCTTCTGGTAAGCTCCTGGCTCGGTTTAGGTTGATGTTGCCTTCGCTGGCTCGGGCTTCCGTCAGTGTTGGTGCAAACCCTTCGTCAGCGGGATTCTCCGTATTGTGATCTCCTTCCACGTGCCCCTCTTCGTCAAGGACGATTGTCGCAGCTGACCCACCACTGGTGTGTTGGTCACGTCCACCCCTGGTTTCTCTCCCCCCCACGAACCAGTATAGGTGGCTCGGTGATACTTGATCTGGTTGTCGTGGGTGTGTGCTCATTGATGGGATATGGGGTGGCAATCCTCCCAGAGTCCTCGGTGCGACACGTGGTATTGAAAAATCCAAGGATGTTGGGTTTAAACCGAGCCGTCTAGTTATTCCACTAACAGGTGGGTTCGTAGTCGAACCAATTCCTCTAGATCGTACGTTTCTGGCTCGGCTCTCCGTTGCAGTGTCTCAATTTTCTCCGTCAGCGAGCTATTTAGCTTATCCTGCTCCTCGGCCTTCTTCAGCAACGTGGTCATCATATTTTTCAATTCTGTCAGCATTTCGGACGTTCCTTCTGTGTTTGCTGGTGGTGGTTGATTCTCGCTCCGAGAAGATCTACCCCAACATTGCTCGCATCGTCACCGCTTTGGTCTCCTCGGTGGTCATTGTTTTAGATCTCGTATTCGGTGGTTCTTAGGTGTCGGAAAGCTTTGAGAGTCCCCACAGACGGCGCCAAATTGTGAGAGTCAAAACTCGCACAACCAAAACTTGTAAGGAGAATTTAGGGATTCGAAAAACTTCTATGTAAAGAAACCAAGAACAGAGATCCAAAGATGGAGATTTTATTCAAGCTGTTTTGAAAGCTGTATGTAAAGTATTAAGTGTTTTGCTAGGTCAATTTTCGGATCCCCTTTTCAAAGAGGTACATCGTCTATTTATACACAAATAAGTCGGCTAGGCTTCTTCCTAAACGAATAAGGAAAACTTCCTTATTCTTCGGGATTTCCTTTCTCTGGTTTTCGTGGTCTTCTTTCTTTGCCTCGTCGCCTCGGCCCACCAATGTCTTGTGACTCGTTGCCTCATTCTATCTAAGATGTTGGGCTTGTTGCTTTGTTGGATCATCGATGGGTTGGCTCGTCGCCCATTTCTCCTTGATGCCGAGCCAAGTGTTGGCTCGTCCCTTACTTCTCCCACTGCCTAGCCAAGATGTTGGCTCGTCACCATTTCTCCCTGCTGCCGAGCCACCAGGGGTGTTGGCTCGTCTCCTGCTTCTTCCACTGCCTAGCCAAGATGTTGGCTCGTCGCTTACTTTCCTTTGTCGCCGAGCCAAGTTTGGCTCGTCTTCTCCTTCCTTTGTTGCCGAGCCAATTTTGGCTCGTCGCCTAGGCTTTTTCTCCATACTTAGTATTTTTAGCAGTTGATCTCGATGGGGTGAAAACTGACCCCAACAACTGTCAATGATGGAGAGAAGCCGAGTTTAGACCCTGGAGATGACACGAAGGTCCAAAATGTCCTCAAGATGACTCCTTCCCTTGCACATCATGAAGTCAACAAACCAGCAAATTCCAAGTGCAAAAAGATCCTATGTGATCCACATTCGACTCTAGTCTCTCTGAGATGTGATGGAGACCTGACTGACCCCAAAGTGAGGTGCAAAGGTACCTTAAAACTTTTCTCCAAGTTCAGAATTATCATCCCCTTAGAGTTGAGGGAGAGAGGAGAGGTAGTTGTCCAAGAGATGCTGCATAATACTATGAAACTCTTTCCTGTTGTTGTTCCTTGGAAGTCTGAAGGAGGAATACTAGCTGCAAAGGAGGACAATCCAAAGCCATCACATGCAAGGTTCTCAAGGGATGAGGAAAACACAGTGTCCCTCGCAGATCCACCTCACGCCTAAATGGCATCCAAGTCAAGCTCGTGACTTAAAACAAGCGCTTAGTGGGAGACAATCCACTGGTAAGTTTTTCGTTTCTTTTATTTTTAACTTTCTCTTGCTTTATTTTCACACCGAGACGGTGTGAAGTAAGTCTGGGAAGGGTGTTTGTCGTTTACTAACGCTATTTTCTTTCTTTTGTTTTCTCTTTGAGTTGTTTTCATGTTTTATTGAGTCAAAAATTTTTGTTGGAAACGATGATATTTCTCTTGGTTTATTGTTTGACTATTTCATCTACTGACCATGGCTGCAGAATCAGTTCAGATCCGACTAATGAAAAACTCAAAGGTTGGCCAGTTAACTAGAGACGTCCATATTTCCAGTAGAATCCACTAAGCTCGAGCTAATTTCTGAGCTTTTCCTTTTACCTCATCAATGTGACTGGTGTTCATAGGGCTTGACTCCTCGTTCATACCTGACAAATGCATCCTGTGTGAAAAGTGATGGTTCTCATCTCCCTTATTCTAAGTTAAATATAACAGAAAATATGAAATGATTTTCTTTTGAGTAAAGGGTTAGGAAAATTTCCAGTAATCCCATTATTTTACTTCGAAAGAAATGATCACACAAAGGTTGGAAGCGAGGCTAGGAAAATTTCCAGTGATACCATTATTCGCTTACACCTTTGAATACAAAAAAAAGAAAAAGAAAAGAGGATGAGAACATAATAAGTCTGGGGAGAGAAAGAGTACCAAGGATTGTATGGTTGGTTTGTCATGGTATTGTATGAGAATGAGTCTAGAAGGTTCTTGGCATTGAGATCATCGATGAGACCCAGCGATGAAGGGTTTATGGACAATGTTGCGAAATTGTGGATTAAATCTGGGTGGCTGCGAATGTCTGCGGAGAAGTACATGGTGGTTCGATTGGGATTGGTCTTGAAGTATGTAGATTATAAGTTGAGTGGTCAGTGCAACGCTCTAAAGAGAAGGTGAGTTTCCGCGTTTTTCAAACTTCTTTTTCAAACTCAGTTTTCTGTTTTGCTTGAGGGCAAGCAAATGCTAAGTCTGGGGGAGTTGATATATCATAGTTTTTACCGGTTTTTGACCATGATATCCTTTGTTTTATCTAGTCATTTAAGTGTTTTTAGAGTTTTTATGAGTCTTTACAGGTTATTGCATGAGTTAGGCGACTTTGGAGCATTTTAGAGCTTTTAAGAGTCAAGCGAACGAAGAGGAAACGAAGGACGGATGAACCAGGATGATTGCTCATGTTTTTCCACTAGTGTCGATCGACACCAGCGGAAGTGTTGATCGATACCCCCTGCGAAGCTGTACCTCAAGTTTTCAGAAATTGCATGTTTGGTCCAGAAGTTTCCAAAAGTTGCAGAGTAACCCCATTCGTGTTTTAGAGCAATATTTAAGTTTTTAAAATTGTGATTTGATGAAGAACATAGACAGAGAGACAAAAAGATACACAGAGACAGAGAGAAACTACGAGAGAGATTTTGTTCCTATTTTGTATCTTTGCTTATTTCTTTTATGCATACTTTTTCATGATGTTTGTTTCAATCAGCATGTCTGAGTAGTTTGCTTGTTAGGTTTAGGGTTATTCAAAGGTTGAATATGAATTGTTATATTATATATATTGTTAGGATAATCACGTGGTTCTTCATCTAGATCGTACTTAACGCTAATTCTAGCTTGATCACCTAGAATTCATAACTTAGGTTAATTAATAGATGAGAAAGTATTATTGATTGCCTGAACTATTTTGGATGAGAAAAATAACTATTCGCAAAGAAATTTGGCTTAGTGATTTTGTGAACAATCGAACAAGAACCTTAATGCTTGTCTGAATTGTTTGAATTTGCAAAGAAATTTGGGATTCTAGAATTTAGACATAGATAATCTTCGTAGCGAAAGTTAGTTGATTTTACAGTTGTATTTCGAGTTCGAGAATGAATCTTCATAAATATCCTAACGATCTTTTAGTCTACAATTCAGATTTACCAAAGAATTTTCCAAGGCCTAACGTTTGTCTCATTAATTGAAACCCGCTTTCAACAAGTTTTTCCAACCGATTTTCTTAAGTATTTTCGTTAGTCATATTATTTACTTACTTACCTTGATTAGATACTTAGAATTTGTCGCGCAACATTAGGTCTCTAGGGATACGACAACCCTTTATACTATAACTGTGATTATGTGCACTTGCAGGGATTTTTCCAGGGTAAACCTTAGAGCTACCAGAGACAGACAGAAAGGTATAGAAGAGGTAGTGGAAACCTTAAGTTAAGGCTCGTGTTTGACAGTATTAAATAGTTTAAAGAAGTCGTGGTTGAGTATGTATTAAAAGAAGGATAGAATGTCAAATATACAAGGTGGGGAAACGACATATCTGAGGTTAAGTGTGCAGTTGAAGATGATGATTGTAAGTGGAGACTTTACTGCTCTTTTGAGGAACCCCTTGGAAAATACATGATCAAGACTTATGAAGATCAACATACAATGATGGTCGTAGCAAGGTAATAACTCAAGAGGTGATTGCACAACTGTGTGTAAATGATGTGAGAAAGGATCCAAATTTCATACCAAGGGATATGCAAGCTCAGCTCGAAGAGCGTTACAATCTGATTTTGACAGATGACCAATGTAGAAAGGCAAAGAAAAGAGCATTTGATATAATACAAGAAGAACACGATGAACAGTTTAGAAGGATGAAAGACTACGTGTTAGAGATATTAAAGTAAGTTATATGACTTGAGTATGTTTAATCCACAATCTCTATCCACACAAACTAACTGCAGTCACTTTGTTTTGCTAGTTCTAATCCTGGTACGAGTGTGGAGCTGCTGACATTACCTGGAGAAGATGGAAAAGAGATATTTGAGTATTTCTATGTGTGTTTTGAAGCACTGAGGAGAACATGGGTTGCACATTGTCGACCTATCTTTGAGATTGATGGATGTTTCTTGAAATCCAATGTCAAAGGGCAACTGCTAGTAGCCGTATAGGAAGAGATGCAAGCAATCAAGTTTACCATGTTGCTTCGACAATTGTGCAAGTGGAAGACACAGATAGTTGGTTGTGGTTCATCAGAAAGCTTAAAGCCGGTTTACAGCTTGGTAATGGGGAAGGTTTTACTGTCATATGAGACATACAAAAAGTAAGAGATTAATTATGTTTTTCTTAACTTCTAACCTGTTATAATTATATTCTGCTTTTGGTTACTTCTTTAACTTGTAATCTGTTTTGTTTTCAAATTCAGGGCTTGCTAAAAGCTGTTGATCAAGAATTACCAAAAATTGAACATCGAATGTGTGCACGCCATATTTATGATAATTTAAAGTCCAAGTTTCTAAATAAAACGAGGATGAAACTTCTATTTTGGGTAGTTGCGGAGAGCTACAACATGGTTGAGTATGAAGCAGCAGTCAAAGCAGTTAAGGAATATGATGCCGATGTGTATGAAGTTATGATGACGAAGAATCCTCAAAACTGTAGCAGATTTTTCTTTACCAGTAAAGCTTGTTGTGAGGATGTTCACAACAACTTTTCTGAGTCCTATAACAACAGTATAAACAAAGCACGAGAAATGCCAGTTGTTGAGATGTTAGAGACAATAAGGAGACAAGCCATGGTTAGAAGGAAGAAGTCATTGAAGCGTAAGGGAAAATTCAGTCTTAAAGTGGCAAAGTGCATTGCATTGGTTGAAAAGGAGAAAAAATATTGCAAGTCGATTGCAGGACCTAATGGATGGTATCAAATGGATTATAATGGCTGTGGATATAAGGTTCATTTGAACAGAAGGTGATGTAGCTGTCGGGTGTGGGATGTTTCTAGGATTCCTTGTGTCCATGTCTTGCGTATTATCATGGAAAAGAAACTGAAAATTGAAGACTATGTGTCAAATTGGTACTTGACATCTACGTGAGGGACATATATATTGATTCCATTTTGCCACTTTATGGTTTGCGGTTTTGGAAGAAGTCTGGTGAAGCTGAACTTGAAGCACCAAAAAGGGAGATATCTAAGGGTCGAAACCCAAAGCCTAAAAAGAGGATTAAGAGCAAGCACGAGTCTCCAACGAAGAAAGTGAGCAGCAAAGGACGTGTTATGCATTGTGGTCATTGTGGTTCATCGAAACATAACACACTCAAGTATGTTAGAATTGGAGTTTCGATAAAAACGTGACCAAGGAAGGTTTCGAAAAAGGTAGCACAAGTGGTGACAGAGAGTGGAGGTGGACCAAATCAATCTAGTGTGGCTAGGACACTTGATTATGGAGGTGCGCCAAGTCAAGCAAAACAAACATCGGCTACTAATTAGACTTGGATATGGATGTCTGTTTTAGGAGCCATGAAGACAGTTATTATGTTTTGCTTTTAGCTTTAAATGTCGATTTTCTAGGTTTCGGATGCCAAGTAATCTATTTTGCGTTTGGCTACGTCGTTTTTTGGTTACTTTCGGCTTAATCAACACTTGCTTTTGGCTTAATCAAAACTAATATATTACTGCTACTTATTCTCTTTTACATAATTCGACCAAAAGCATCGTCAAACAAGATTGTCAAATACCTCACCATTCAAAATACATACCAAACATAAAAAAAATTCCATCAACAAACTCCTTTTATCGTTTTAACAATGCCAAGATCATTACCTTAAGATGATAAGGTAGAATACACACATTACTAGACCACACACAATCATGTTTTTTAAACTACGTAACTCATTCTCACACCAACTGACCGTAGCTTTCATATCTCCAATATCCTTCTCAAATCCATGGAAAGAAGCTTTGATCTCTTCAATGTCCTTCTTGTAACAATTCACAACAGCTTCACAGATTCGAGTTTCACATTCCAAGGTACCAATCTCAGTTTCGCAAGCTTGTAAACCTTCCTCTAAGCTTCCCATGTCTCCTTTAAGCTTCTCAACCACACATTCAACCTCTTCCATCTCTTCAACTATTGATTGATCAGTCCATTTGAACAAATGAAATGTGTCATGCAACCAAATGAAGACACCTAACTGTATCTCTTAGACTACAATCAATTCATAAAAAAAACATTTACCTCTTGCTAATTTTCGGATTTACCTTCTCTGACCCATAAGGACAACAATGGAAAAGTCTACCCGGATTTTGAACCGTTTTTGAAGTTCTGATAATAAAACTTTCTTCACATCTACACGTTTTCGGAATTCCTCTTTGTTTTTCGGCTCCACGGTGCCTCATTACATTCATCCCTTTGCGAATTGTGTTCAAAATCAATTTTCAGAAACTTATAAGTAAGTCGAAATTTTCATAAATTATATAGCTTACAAGTAAACATACCTGAACTCGGACCTGATGAAGATATCTGTCGTCAAGTGAACTGCAGATTTGTCGAATTTTGAGGCAAGATTTTGATAATCCTAAATCCCTAATTTGTGTTCTGTCGCGAGGAAGAAGAAGAATATATCATCAATGAAACGTCGTTTTATTTATTTATCTTGTGTAGCGTTTTTAAAACTATACGACGTCGTATATGATGTGGCACCCGATCCATCTCACGTGGCATCTGACTCATCATCCGTTAACGGTTTTACTAATGCTGTTACATCCAATTGTATATTTTAGCCAATCGTATTAGTTCATGTCTATTTTTTGAATTTTATATCAGTTGATGTATGAATTCGCACAGATATACAGTTCATATCCGGCTTGTAACTGTGGCCAATTATTGTTATATGAATTGGCCATTTCCTAGTTTTATGAGTCTATGCTTATTCGAATATGATTTTTTTTTGCGGTACACTTAAAATTTAAATTATCTTGAGCAACAATTTGTATTATTTATCATTTGTGTGTACGTTATATTTTTCTTTTTAGATGATCGATTTTTCTTTCTAATCATAGCCAGTTCGTTGTTTTTTCTATAAAAAACTAATAATTTTTCTATTGGTATAACAGATCACCAAATACTTGTAACCACATAAATATAAAATTTGAAGGGGGGAAAAACTCTTTTCAAAGTCCCGTAATTTTTTTGTCAGACTTAATAGTATTACAAATCCAATGCATAAAACTAATATAATTAGTGGTAGGAGTGGAATTATTATTCAGAATTCACTCCAAAAATTAAGATATATGGGCATCTGGATTCGAATTCGGATAGTAAAATCTCGGATCCAAGAAAAAGGATCCGAATCCGGATAGTAAAATTTTAAGATCCGGATGCATTAAATTTATTAAAAACATATTTTTTACGTATATTAAGTTATTTTTATATAAATATATATATATATATATATATATATTGATTTTAGTTTTTTTCCTAATATATCAGATTTTTTTGAAAAATATTATACAAATTTTTAATATTTTTTTTTAAATAAAGTTTTTAATATTTTATTTTAGTTATTTTAATTATTTTATTATTATTTTCGGATTTGGATCTGAATCTAGATATCCGTGAATATCCTAATGTTTGGTCGGATATTCGAAATCCGAATATCCTAATGTTTGGTCGGATATTCGAAATCCGAATATCCGAAATTTCTGTGATATCCGGATCCATTTCAACCAGAATATGTGTTGGATCCATTCCAACCAGAATATGTGTTATACAAGTGTATCTACGTGCTGCTTTATTTTCACTCGTCATCACTTATTATTCTCGGTTTCCTACATATAAATTTGTTCTTTTAGCTAGTAAATATCTTGATATCATATTATAGTTTTCTCAAGTATTTTAGCTGATTGTCGACAAAGAAGAGAATATTTTCATTTTTATGATTCTTGTTTCATGTATAACTAGATTTTGATCTGCGTCAAATGTAGGATTAGAATAATAAGAAAATAATTCATAATTTTTTTTTTTAATATATCACAGAAATTAGAAATATATTATATGTTACATCTACAATATATAATTAAATATATTTTGTGTTACAAATATTTATTTGCATAATATTTTGTTTGGATGTAAGCATTTTTAGTATCAATTGAATAAGTTTGAGATTATGAATTCTTTTAAATTTATTTGTCAAAATATGATTTGATCACTAAGATAATGCGTAAAAATTTAGAAGTTCAACCAAAACAAAAAATAATGCATTAGTATGTAAAATTAGTTTAGAATATAAATTAAACTAATAATAAAAATGTGAAAACTGATGATTTTCGAAATTCAAGCTTAATTTCTCTTTTTAATTCATGTGGTATGAACTGTTTGGACTTCACCAGTATTGACAACTAGTATGAATGGTTGATAGTTTTATAAACTCTAACAGTTGGATTGAAAGCAGTGATGATTCTTGTATCTTTTTTATAAGAAGAATTCTCGAAACCTTTAAATATATTAATTTTTTTATAGATATCACTATCGTGTTTTGGAAGCTTTGTTATGGGTGATGTCCAGTATTCTGGAAAAAGGGGTGGATTACCAGGCATTTGAGACAGATTGCTCGGAGCTGATCCAAGTTATTCAGGCCCTAAATGAGTGGCCCGCTCTCACCATCCTCTTAGAGCGTTTTCGAGAGCTTAGATCTCGATTTTCTCGGTTCATCTTGTCTTTAATTTCTCGTTCTGTTAATTTAAAAGTGGACTGTTTGGCCCGTTCAACACGTTCCAGATCTTTTGATTTTTCATTAGTAAGAAACTCTCCCCCTAATTGGGTAAGCAATTATGGTATTTTTTAATTAATGGATTGGTTGACCCAAAAAAAAACTCTATCGTGTTTTGTTGTGAAAATTAAAAAATATTATATTTGTAAAGTTATTAAGTTATAATAAAAAAACTCAATGTTAATTAAAACAATGATTAACTATTAAACGATATTAAAAAATAATGGTCGTATCACTCATATTGTACAATGGGAATACAATTCTATTTCTATGATATATAAATGTACATTAATATTATTTTTATAAAATAAATTTAAATTATCATCAGTTAAAAATTATTAATCTTTATAACATTATGTTATATAAAATTTTAGATATTAAAATATTACGTTTAGTTGGACTTAAATTTGTAAGACATGTATTGGTGGACTTATGTTATAAAATTAATGAGAATGTGTAGGAATTTTCACCATAACATATATTATTAATTAAAATGTTTGATTAATTAAATTAAAGATGTATTCTTTAAAAGGTTCTTTGAATAATATATATGATTTTTTGCACTTATTTTCTCTCACGGTCTTCCTAATTAATATATAAAGATTTGTGTTATGGAGATAAGTAAGAGCTGAACCGTGCATCTTCAAATTTTCTTATTTTTTAAATGAAAAAGATCAAGGAAATTTCTCATAACGACGTGATCATAGTCTAGTGTTTTTATCTTATTGGTCAATGAAAGAGATCATCCCCTATTAAATCTATATTTGGTCAGAATAGAAACGCTACAACTCATATTACCAATCACAATTAGTAATTACGAAATGTATAAGATTTTTTATCACAAAAATGTATAAGATTAGTCCAAGCTCCAATCTTTGTTACCCTATATATTATCATAAAAGTCTCTCATCTTACGTTGCATCTAACTAAACCTTGTTTTGGCGTTACTAAACAAAGAAGTTAGCAAAGATAGTCAAAGTCAACCTACAAAAAAGGCTATGGATATGTACCAGCCAACCACACGTATGGTTTATGAAAATCATTGTAATCTTTTGGCGGGTGATAATCTCGCTTATTAGCTGATAAATAAAATATCAAAGATTCTAAAAAGAATAATGAAATGATTATATAAATTAAAAAAAAAAAAAATATTGGCTTTAGACCGGATTTGAAAGTTACAGTCAGCTCTATGGATCCTCGGGGTCAAAGTTTTGCAGTTCAAAATGTTTGGGTTATGCACTACAAATAAAATAAGAGAGCATCACTAATTATGTCTCATCTTACCTAATCACGACCGTTGTTCTCACTTAATTCTTTTACTTTCAAAAATTATATGCTAAAGATTTCCCTAATGTTAGACGAAATTTAGGACAAGATCGTAAAACTAAATAGTTATTTTTTCATTTTTTTTTTGTATTAGGCATAAACGATTTTGTTGGACTATTTGATCATTTGGACATATGACATAGTGTTTTAATCATGTTGACTTTGTGAACATTTTAGCATGATATAGATCTACTCATATATAGTTGGACGCTACGATAAATCGGATATATGATGCCATAAAAAAAATGTAACAACAGTACATGAAGCAAGATCTACAAACATGGTCCCGAGAGGTCCTAATCGATGGACAATTGAACAATAGGGGTCCATTGTTTGTATTGAAGAGCAATGGCGATATAAGTGTACAGAAATAGAGATTGTATTTGATGATATTATAATTTATAAGAGTAATTATTTTGAGATGAACATACATTTAGACTTAAATGTAATTGTAAGCCCCGAACCATTCAATGACATTACATGTACTATGTAACTCTTTAATTAAAATATTAAGATATTTTCGTATATATGCCAGCCCTGTCCATTCTATAAAAAAACAGTCCAATGATTATAAACATCGGTATTTATAATCATTGGTTTGTCCGTCCATCCAGGCTTAGCACTATAAGAAAATCTTTATTATAAAAAATATTTTTATCATCCTAAACACCTTCAAGTATCATGAAGTTATTTTTAGCAAATTTTCCGTATTTTATTATAAAACAGTTAACATATATTAGTTTTTTTATTTGGGTAACAAAAATGCTATCAAATATAATTAAAAAAGAAGAAGAAAATATAACATGTTATGCAGAATTATAATACACCAATTAAGTATTTCTCAACAAAAAATTATAGTTATTTATCTAATTAATTTTCATCATATGGATAATTGAACCTCTTAAAAAGATATGTGTAAAATATTAATGTCTTGTGCAAAGTGAAAGATCCGATATTTTGGGTAGTAACTAGTAACAATGTTTTATGATATCATCTTAACTTCTGGTAAAAAACTGGAAAAAAATTAGAGTATTTTGATAATATTTAAGAAAATATGTGCTATATACTTTATTTAAGTAGGACTTGTTCGTTTGCATACGTAAGAGGCTACAGCTATATCATGCAGTCAAACAATGTTCATTTACCTAATTCCTGGAACCAAACTTTGTGGTCAGTCACATTATCAGCGTCTGAAATTTTTGATCGCTGAATTTTTCAGTGTTACGATTGAAACTATTGTAACCAGTCACTGCGGTTGCCAAACAAACGACAATCATAACGTCTGATCACAGGTTTTAGCCGCAGCCACAGAAGACAGACAAACGAACATATGCTACAATAACAGTGATATATAATCTTACAAATATCTAATGAGAATGGGAATAATAAAGGCCACCTGTCTCATGGTGACGTAAATAGCCGTAAACTGTTTCAAATAATTGCATATTTTATTGTCACAAAGTCCTGACGTGGAATCCAACGAACATAAACTAAAAAAGACTTCAGTCTGAGATCGCATGTCTGAATTTCCTTAACACTTGGATAAATATTAGTGGTCCACTTATCTGTATTACTCCACCACCATCAATTGTTGTTAATTTTTGTTTTATTATGTTTTTAACCATTTTAATCGAGGAGGCTACATTAATATATAGGCCTCTATAAACCCGTATAGATATGTACGTGTCAAAAGAATTGGAGTTTAAGTGGGTTTTTTGTTTGTTTGTTAATCTCACTTTTGCATAAAAAGAGTATTCTATTGGATTTGGTGCCTCGGAAAGACGGAAACCCAATGCCTTAACATTCATTCTTTAATCCCCATAATACCCTTTTTAGTAAACGTTGAGAACCCTTTTTCCTTTTTACATTAATATTCATATAGCTAAAAATGAAATTATTATCAAAAATTCGAGATCAGATCCGAGATCCACTTCGAAAATTAAAATATTTGAGGCGTTCGAATCTGAATCCAAATAGTAAATCTCGGATCCATATCTGAATAGTAAAATTTTAGGATTTGGATATCTAGATTCGGATCCAGATGTATTAAATATATTTACAGTATATACTTTTATATAAATTAAGTTATTTTTATATTAAAAATATATATTATATAAAAGTTCATTACTATATAAAAATGTAAAAATTGATTTTAGTTCCTTTTTTTAATATATCAAATTTATTTTGAAAAAATATTTTTTAAATTTATTTATATATATATATATATATTTTTTTTTTTTAAGTTTTTAATATTTTATTTTATTTTAATTATTTTTTTATTTTTTCGATCCGGATATCCGCAGATACTCTAGTTTTTGACCAGATATCCGAAATCCAGATAACCGAAAACCACAAATCCGGATCCGGATAGTTTTGATATGGATCCAGATACAGATATAGATATAATAAAATTTCAGGATATCCGGATTCGTCCTAATCTTACATATAGCATAACAGTTTGTTCTTTTTATTTTACATTTTTATTTGTTTTTCTACTACGAGTATGACATAATTTTTTTAATCTAATTATTTGTTATGAACTCCACAATATAATCAAACATATTAAATTCTGAATACGAAAGTAGACATAATTTACAATTTTTTATGGGTTTTACTTTTTATTTTTGATTTATCAATTTTGTTTTATGTATGTATAATATATATATTTGTTAACAAGTTACCAATTTTGAACCCATCATTTTTTCAATTTGGAATCAGGCGTTTGTAATACATGTTAAAGGGTAAATTATTTCTGGATGATAAAATTCGAATTTGAGAAAAAAAACTCAATCTTCCTCCAAAAAAATCATTGCAATCAGTGTTTGGTCGAAGATATATTGATTGACAGCAAAATGCTAGACTTATATAATCTCGTAGTCTTCTCTCTTTTCTCTTTCATATCTTTCAGAGAGAAGGTTGAAATTTCCGGTACACTGAGAATTTTTCCTCCGGTAAGATCGAATTTTGTTTCCGTATATATTGAATGAATAATTCCGACTAAGTTCAGATTTGTCTACCGGCTAAGTCCGGTTTTCTCTTTCATTTTTTGCGAGTTTCAATCTCTTTTTCTTTAAGCTTAATCTCGTCGAGTTTCTTCGTCTTCTCCTAAATTCTTTCCGATTTCTCCAATTGTCGAGAAGTAATATCTTCGCCACTCTTTTTTTTTCTTATGATGTTGAGCAAAGATCTAAGACTGCATCAATAGATTGGATGTGGTCGGTGGTGGAGCTTCTTCGGAATTGGTGTTTCTCGGAGGAATTTTGAAGTTGTTTCAAGGGTTTGATCCGGTAGATCTCGACGCTTTCTGGTCTGGATTTGAGATCGACAGAAGGGAGGAGGATTCTCATCGCTCTGTAACTGATTGGCAGCGGCTCATCGCAGTACATCAATATCCGGTGAAGATTTACGGCGGAGAAGGATCTTTCGACGCGTTGATTCGAGAAGAAGTTGTCTTCTCCACATGTCCTTTCCTAAATCATTTTCGCTTGTTTAATCTTATCTATTTGTTGTTTAAAAAATGATTTAGCTTATTGGACCGTTAATTTCGTTGTAATTCTTTTATGGGCTTCTTTTATGTAACTGTCCATTGCGCTTTATAAATGAAAATGTGTTGCCGAAAAAAAAAATATAATCTCGTGGTCTATTTTACATATAGAGATTGTATGCTTAATCCTTTAAATTTAAAAGTTTTTCTTCCTTGAAGTTGCTTTCTTTTGAAACGATATGCTCAAAAACAAATTGACACTCGTTTTACAATATAACTATATCATACCTAATAGGAGTAATTTAAATCAAAATTTTCATTTTGTTTTTTTTTTAGTCACGCTCACTATCTTTCTCTACATAAAAATAAAAAGATAGCGAGGAAGAAAAAAGTGGTGGACCCAAGAATTGGCTTAGTCAGTGCATATATAAGAAGATAAACATCAAAGCAGTACATCACAGAGCTTCCATAACAAAACAAAAGCCAAAGAGAAACAGATTGGTAGAATCCAATAGAGAAACCAAATCAAATATTTTCCTAAAATCAAAATCAGAAAGAAGAATGAGTTGGTGGGGAATGGTGGAAGAAGTTTGGAGAAAAGGTCCATGGACCGGTGAAGAAGATCATCTCTTGCTCGAATACGTCCGAGTTCACGGTGAAGGTCGTTGGAACTCTGTTGCCAGACTCGGAGGTACCACCAGTCTTTCATCATTAAGCTCTCGATTGTTTGTTTGCGTTTGCTTTCATGTTTATGTTATAATATTTTTTTTTTCTTCAAGTGAAATTAGAATTTTTGATTTTTCCAAATAATTTTAAAACGCAAAACGGAAAATTTTCCGTTTGCATTTGATGTTTACGTTTACACTTTTTATAGATTAATTAAGTAGATATATTTTGTGAGGCTTATTGCAAATATGACGCAATAGCAAAATATATATAAATGGATATTGTTTTGGCCTGTTTTTAACAAATAAAATGATATTATATAAAATAGCGTGTCATCGAATAAAATAACATGCTATTTATTTAAAACACACTTGAAAATCATGTTATTTCCAAAAATGACTTTCGAAATCATTATATATGCTATTTAGTGCATATATCCTAAATATTTTACGAAAACAATTTTTTTCTATTTCTCAAAACTTTTTTTTTTTTCAACAACAAGTATACAGTTAACATTCAAAACAATCATAGCCTAATGGATCATCATCAAGACAATGATTGATTTACGAATATTTAATTATTAGGATTGAAGAGGAATGGCAAAAGCTGCAGACTAAGATGGGTGAATTACCTTAGACCAGACCTCAAGAGAGGACATATCACTCCTCATGAAGAAAGTATAATACTTGAGCTACACGCTAAGTGGGGAAACAGGTAATCATACCTTAAAACCAAACAAAAAAAGTTAAGTCCTTTTTTTTTGGGCTTTTGTCTTAAGTCTTAGGGTTTTGTATAGGTGGTCAACGATTGCACGTAGTTTACCAGGAAGAACAGACAACGAAATCAAGAACTACTGGAGAACCCACTTCAAGAAAAAGACAAAGTCTGCCACTAATAATGTAGAGAAGACAAAGAGTCGTCTCCTAAAGAGGCAACAATTCAAGCAACAAAGACAAATGGAGTTGCAACAAGAACAACAGTTGTTTCAACTCGACCAACTCGATATGAAAAAGATCATGTCTCTACTCGAAGACAACATCAGCAGTAGTAGCAGCAGCGATGGTGGCGATGTGTTCTATGCTCCTCATCAAATGGCACATTCATCAACAACATTTGGCTATAATAACCCTAATTCGTTAGAGGAGCAGTTACATGGGAGATTTGCTCCAGTAAACATACCTGAATCTACTACAATGAACGAAGAAAATGCGATATGGGATGGGTTTTGGAACTTGGATGTTGTGGATGGACATGGTGGGAACTTCAGTGTTGCGGGTGCTACTGCTGCTTGTGGCCAAAGGAAGACATATTTCCATAACTTGGTGATTCCATTTTGTTAAGTAAGGTCGACATTTGGAGTTTGGTTTTCTTTCTTTTTCAGCTTTTGGTTTGATAACTAGTTTCTAATACTACAAGTTGTTTGTAATGAGGTGTGATGTAAGAGGACTACTTCAACTTCAAGAGTAGTGAAGTAGATGTTGTGAAATATGAGGTCATTTGTATTAACAAAGATCTAAGCTCATAAGATTACTTCAAAATTTTAATTTTTGGAAACAATTAAAAACACCAATCGCAAGTTTGAGTGAAAGAAAGTTTCCAAAAAAAAAAAAAAAAAGTTTTGAGTGAAAGAAGATCATGGATAGGATAAAAATTGGCCTAAAGCAAGGGGTAATGAGTTTTGTGAGGTTCATCTGTTTTTCATATTAATGATTTTCTCGTTGTTATTAAATATTTGGGGCTTCTAGTATGTGTTTACTTGTTAAAAGTTAGCGGATACGGACGAGGGCCAATCATTCCTCTTTCTCTTCCAAACAGTAAAATCCTAGCCAAAAAATTTTCCCTTCGTATTCTGCCTCTCCGACCTCTGGTGTATTGACCGGTGGTTGCGAGAGGACTTTTTTCTTTCTCTTTTCTTTTTTCGCCTTGTTCTTCATCGAGGTCTGAAGATTTTCTCCCTCATATTGGGGAGTTGGTCTTGTAAATCGGCGGCACAGTGGTGGTGGCTCTAGGTGTATGTCTAGTGGTTTTCAGAAGCTCACACCTTCCTCGATCTATATTCTGTGAGGATGAAAAGCGGATAGTTGAAGATTTCTTCTGGATTTTGCAGATGTGAGTGATTTGGGCTTCAGAGGTTCAATCGGTTTCAGGCGACGACGAAGTAGATCTGTGGAAGCGAAAGGCGGAGGCGGCGAGGAGTTTCTTGGCAACGAAATTGATACATAGAGTCTTAACCCTAAAAATATAACTGCAAGTGCACATCAACAAAGTAGTATTTAGGGATCGAATCCACGTGAACCAAGTATCACACTACGAATCTATATGAATGAAACTAAGTTAAGATATCAATATGGTTGTTGGTAGCAATAATAAATGAAAATAGCAAATTAAGCGGTGTGAAAATCAATTAAACGAAGCGTTAGGTTAAGGGTAATTCGCAGGAATTCAGAGTTAATGAACCAAACAATTAGTTAGAGAACATTAAGCGCATTCTTGAACTCAAACATGAATATATAACCAATCCAATGTCGTGGTGTCAATCACTTTATCTAGCAACCTAAGAGTCTAAACTGTCTTTTGATCTTAGAATTGTAAACAAGCATTAACGAGCAGGTTTGAGATGTTCACGAATTGCCTTAACATCAGCTTTCGTTGGCTAAGGACAATTCGCTCACCTATGTTCTATCATACAATCTATAGCACTTTTGATGAATAGATAAAACCCTAAATCAGAGATTAAGTGATCAATTCAATCTAAGCAATAAGAACAACAATAGGTGAAGACAAGACGATAAATCCCTATCTATATCTGATTCAATGATTCATAAATTTTCTTGAAACCCTAACCTAACTATGAAACTACTCAGACATGGATGCAGAGAAACAACAAGGATATGAAGAAAAACTCATAATCAAATAAATATAAATCCAACAGGGTTCATAAATCTTCTCAGAGATGTAGAGTCAAAGATTCGTCTCCCCAAAGCTTACAAATTGCATAAAACCAAAAATTCTGAATAGAATAGAAAGCGTGTATGTAGTGTTGCCTAAACAATGGTTCAAACTCGAATATATATAATAAACACCTTCTGGTTGAAAATAAAAGGCAAAATCCAATGAAATAAGGAAATTGAAAATTTCCTTTTCTAGTCGATTTGGTCTGGATCGATCAATCCAAGGTATGGATCGATCTATCTGAGCATGGAATGGTCGATATGCTTGAATTTGGTCGATCTGAGATGTTACGGAAAACTGGATCCATCGATCTGATAATGGATCGATCGATATGGTCTTCAAAGGTCAATCCAAAAAGTTACGGTGGTTTGTCTTGAGGTTGGATCGATCGATCCATGTGTAGATCGATCGATCTGACCCATTTTCTGCTCATTTGCTCCATTCCTTGCTCTTTATGCCTTAGATTCCATCCAAACGTGTTCCAATCCTGAAAAGACTCTAAAAACACAGAAAAGACTCAAAAAATTGAAAAATTGGGTTAGAATGCGTCAAAAATGCAATACATCAACTCCCCCAGACTTAGCATTTTGCTTCTCCTCAAGCAAACACTAAGAATAGAACCAAGATTTAAAAATCACGGGAACTCACCTTCTCTTTAGAGCGTTGTAATGACCATTCATCTTATAATCCACATACTGTAAGACTAATCCAAATCGAACCACCATGTACTTCTCCGAAAACATTCACAGCCTCCCAGATTCAACCCACAATTTCGTAGCATTATCCATAAGTCTTTCATCGCTGGGTCTCATCGATGATCTCAATGCCAAGAACCTTATAGACTCATTCCCGTAGAATGCCATGACAAACCATCCATACAATCCTTAGTACTCTTTCAACTCCCCCAGACTTATTATGTTCTCATCCTTTCTTCTTTTCTTTTTTTTTTTTATCTTTTTCTTTTTATCTCAAAGGTGTAAGCGAATAATGGTATCACGGAAAATTTTCCTAGCCTCGCTTCCAACCTTTGTGTAATCATTCCTTTCGAAGTAAAATAATGGGATTGCTGAAAATTTTCCTAGCCCTACTCAAAAGAAAATCATTTCATCTTTTCTGTTTTTATTTAACTTGGAATAAGCGAGAGGAGTACCATCACTTTTTACACAATATGCATTTGTCAGGTAATGAACATCAATCACATCGATAAGGTAAAAGGAAGAACTCGAAAATTAGCTCGGGCTTAGTGGGTTCTGCAAGAAATGTGGATGTCTCTAGTTAACTGCTCAGCCTTTGGATTTTTCATTAGTCGGATCTGAACTGATTCTACAATAATGGTCACTCAGATAAAATAATCAGACAATAAACCAAGAGAAAAATCATCATTTCCAACAAAGTTTTGACTCAATAAAAACATCTTGGACTGACTCAATAAAACATCAAAAGGACTCAAGAGAAACAAAACAAAGAAAAATAGAGTTAGTCCCAACAAATACCCTCCCCCAGACTTACTTCACACCATCTCCGGTGTAAAAATAAATCAGAAGAAGGATACAACTAACGCAAAAATACATAAAAAGGAAATGAAAAAGTGAAGAAAGAGAGGATACTGCACTCAAAGGGGATCATCGGGGATGGCACTCTCTTAGACTCCTGGTGCTCTCCGATGCCTAGATAAACGTGGTGCGTCATCTGACTCATCCTCATCTGAAGTCCTGTGTCCAGCAACACCAGAAGCAATAGTGATAGCATCTGCTCTACCAGTCGCAGGTGTGCGAAAACAAGAAGGTGGTCTCGGGCATCTGAGCTTCGCGAGCGCTCCCCAAATCCTCTGCATCATCGATTTGTTGGTCCTCTGAGACTCAACCATCCATGCCCAGCGCTCCGCATATGTAGCATCAGCAAGAAGTGGAAGGAGATCATACTGACCAGTGTACACAGGAAGGAGATGCTCCATCGTAGCTTGTGTCTGAGATATCTACTGTGCAAAAGAGTCTGGTACTCTATCATCCTCCAGGTGAGGCTATGACACACTCGATCTCGATGAGATACCTATGTGCCTCGGTGCAGCAGCAGCGGATAAGAACTCAGGTGCTGGTAAAAAAACTCCAGGTTCTCACTGGATGTGAGCGCTGTAAGGTCAGGAAGCGGGAGCTGACAGAGATGAGAGACGCCAGTGTAGTCATGGAAGATGCACTTAAAGCCCGTCTTGAGGATGCAGCTATTTCTGAAGTACCGCTCATGAAAGAGGTTAATCGTGTCCACACGCGGAGTCGAAGAGAAGTAAATCTCATGGTACCTGAAAATTGGAGTCAAAAGACTCCCAACAGACTCCGTCCTCGGTCTTGAAGTATTAAGGCCCTGAAACTTCTTTTGCACCAAAATCGCAGCAAAGATTGCTCCAAAGTTGGTGTTAAGCTCAAATGGAGGTGCCTCATGGTAGATGTCGCGAACAAATGAGGAAAGCCCATAGTGTATCATCTGCAACTCATCAAAACTCAAAGAACTCTTCTCCTTCTTAGCAAACAGAGTGTGCCCTATAATCTTGGCAACCACGCAAATCACCGGATTCCTGATCAATGACAGCTTAGCCTCACGTGACGTGTATGGCCCTCAACCAATCAAATTCCACAGCTCAGCAGCTTGTGGAAAATCATCTGGAAACCTGCAGCTCTCCCTGTAGTTCTCAAACCCATAGAGATCGCATAACTCCCGAATGGAGATCTCATATAGAATGCCGCTGGAAAGATAGGAGAGCTTCCCTTCACTTGCGACATTAATCGCAATATCCTCGTACTTGATCTCAGCTGAGGCAAGGAACTGTCTAACCAACTCCGGATAGAGAGGATACGTCTGATATTCAAGTGTGCCTAAACCCATCCTCTGCAACATCTCTCTCACATCCTCTGCAATGCCCATCTTCTGCAAAGTCCTCTCACACACGAACTTCGTAGGCACCATCTCAACCCGCAGCAACCCATTGTAGCAAGTGCTATGAACATAGCCCATAGGTCTCCATACTTGCGCATCATGAATCGGGTGTATTTCTGTATCTCTCCAATGGTCATGTACAAAACCTCTGGAATCATCGGACCCAGGATGGGTGTGTTATCCAGTCTAGGCCAAGGGTCGATGGTTCGCTCTCCTTCTTCCTTGTTCTCTTCTTCTTCAACACTAGGGACCGAAGGTGTGTCTATCCTTTTATCTTTTCTTTGTGAAGATTGTGCAGGTGGATCAGCGTGTGGTTGTTGTGGCCGTAAACCCCTTGCTGGGTTTTTCCGGAGATTGTTTCCACCTATTTTTCCCATTGCCTGCAAAATCAAACAAGTCCATATTTATCGAAATTTTCAAAAAACACGAAAATGAGTAGAAATTTTCAAAGCTCAAACATTATGCGTTATCACAATCAATTTCAACAACCAACGCAATCACAATGTTCCTCATCATAGTACAAATCAAACCAAATTCAAAAATTTCTCACCAAATTTCCAAAATTTTTCCTAAACCACCAATTTCAATTCCAATCACACAAATCAATGAAACAAGGCATGGGGATGTTCGAATTCATCCTAGGATAGCATATCAACCATGAAATCACCAAGAATAAACCAAAAACCCCGAAATTCCAACTTTGGACAATAATTTTTGGACTGAAAAAGTGGAAAAGAGGTGCGTGCCTTTGCAGATCGAGAGAGATAGTTCTAGAATCAGATAGAGGGTAAAAATCCAAGTGGAATAGTCACAAAATCACTCAAATCCGTCAAGAATTGAGAAAGTTAGGGTTTGAGAAAATTTTCTTCAAGAACACCAAAACAATCGCATGGAAGGGGAAGAAGAGGGGAAAAAATGTGTTTTGATTCTTAAAATCACTTGGGAAGGGTAAAAACATGTGTTTCGGGTTTGGTTTTAGTGAAATAAACCGGATGAAACCGAAAAAAGGGAAACTTACACGGGCTTCGGATCGATTGATCGATCCTTCCCTAGATCGATCAATCTGGTTTTTTTTTTTTTACTTGAAACCGTGAAAATCAAAACTAAAAATTAGAAAGCAAATGAAAAACTAAGTATGTACACTTATCGGTGGGTTTCCTCCCACCAAGCGCTTGTTTTAAGTCACGAGATTGAATGCCGTCTAGGCTTGAGGCGGATCACTGCGAGGAATAGTGACTCTTTCAGTGATTTGAGTGTCAGCGAGATATGGCTTTAAGCGTTGGCCATTAACCACAAATTCACCTCCTGTAGTGTCCAACAACACAATAGCTCCATACGGCGTCACCTCTTTGATGGTGAAAGGACCAGACCATCGCGATCGCAGCTTCCAAAAAAAAAGTTTCAGGCGAGAATTGAAAAGTAACACCTGAACATTTGCAGCAAAGTTCCTAGGAATGATCCTCTTGTCATGGTAGGCCTTAATCATTTCCTTGTAAATCCTCGAATTCTCATAGGCCAAATGACGAATCTCATCCAGCTCGTTAAGTTGCATCAACCGTCTCTCAGAAGCAGGCTTAATGTCAAAGTTCAACAACTTAACGGCCCAAGCTGCCTTGTATTCGAGCTCCACTGGAAGAGGACACAACTTCCCATAGACAAGATGAAATGGTGTCGTACCTACCGGTGTCTTGTAAGCAGTCCTATACACCCAAAGAGCGTCATCAAGCTGTATAGCCCAATCTTTCCTCGTTGTGCTCACAGTCTTCTGCAGAATACTCTTGATCTTCCTGTTGGAAATCTCAACTTGTACACTTGTCTGCAGATGGTAAGGAGTGGCTACCTTGTGTTTGACTCCATGTTTCTTCAAAAGATCCTCAAAGACCTTGTTGATGAAATGAGATCCACCATTGCTGATCATAACTCTAGGTACACCGAACCTTGGAAATATCACAGACTTGAACATCTTCAAGACTATCTTGGCATCATTGGTTGGACTAGCCAGCGCTTCAACCCATTTAGACACATAGTCTACTATGACAAGGATGTATTGATTCTCATAAGAAGATGGAAATGGACCCATGGAATCAATACCCCAAACATCAAACACCTCAACCTCCAAGATGAAATTCTGAGGCATCTCATTTCTCTTGCTAATGTTCTCTTGCCTCTGACATGAGTCGCACTTAGAGACGAAGGCATGAGCATCTCTAAACATCATCGACCACTAGAAACCAGCTTGTAGAGCCTTGGACACTGTCTTGAAAGTAGCAAAGTGTCCTGCATAAGTCGAACTATGGCAATGGAAGAGAATACCAGGAACTTCTTCCCCTGCAATATATCATCTGAAAACACCGTCCGAGCATTGCTTGTACAAGTATGGCTCATCTCAGAAGTAGTGTCTGATGTCTTTCAAGAACTTTTTCTTCCTGAACCCAACGAAGTTATCAAGTTCCTTTTCTGCAGCCAAGTAGTTTGCTATGTCACCAAATCAAGGGATCTCAGGAAATGTGGTGTTGCGAGGGGGTGTGTAATGGTCAATATGCCCAATGCTGATGGCATACACGTGCTCCTCAGGAAGGTTGTCATTTAAAGGAACTTCTTCCTCTTTACGCAGTCTAGACAGATGATCTGCAACACTATTCTCGATTCCCTTCTTGTCCTTGATTTCCATGTCAAACTCCTACAGTAGGAGTATCCATCGTAGCAGTCTAGATTTGGCATCCATCTTGGTGAGAAGATACCTCAAAGCAACATGATCAGTATGGACTATCACCTTAGACCCCACAAGATAGGACTTGAACTTCTCAAAAGCAAACACGATGGCAAGAAGCTCTTTCTCGGTGGTAGCGTACTTACAATGTGCGTCTTCAAGAAATCTACTAGCATAGTACATTACATGAAGCTTCTTCTCCTTTCTCTGTCCTAAAACAGCTCCCACTGCATAGTCACTAGCATCAGTCATTACTTCAAAAGGCAATTCCCACTCTGGTGGTTGGACGATTGGTGCGCTAACAAGTGCCCCCTTGATCGTAAGAAAAGCCTCAAGACAATCATTGTCAAAGTGGAACTTCACATCCTTGAACAAAAGGTGAGTCAAAGGCCTAGAAATCTTGGAAAAATCCTTGATGAACCTCCTGTAGAACCCAGCATGTCCCAGAAAACTCCTAATCCTTTTGACAAAGTCAGGTGGCTGCAGACTTGTCATCACTTTGATATTTGCCTTGTCCACTTCAATACCATTCTCTGAAATCCTGTATGCCAAAATAATCCAATCTCTGACCATGAAGTGACACTTCTCCCAGTTTAACACAAGATATTTCTCCTCGCAGCGTTGTAACACCCTGCACATATTAGAAAGAAAAACAGAAAAAGAAGATCCATAGACAGAAAAATCGTCCATAAAAACTTCCATTATGTCCTCAATCATGTTAGTAAAAATCGACATCATGCATCTCTGGAATGTGGCTGGTGCATTACACAGACCAAACGACATTCTGCGATAAGTATAAGTGCCATAGGGACATATGAATGTGGTCTTCTCCTGATCATCTAGATGGCTGAGAATCTGGAAGAAACCAGAATAACCATCTAGAAAACAGTAGTAAGCGTTGTTAGCCAATCTCTCAAGCATCTGATCAATAAAAGGCAAAGAAAAATTATCTTTACGAGTAGCAGAGTTCAATTTCCTATAATCTATGCACATGCAATGGCCAGTGATAGTCCTAGTTGGGATCAACTCGTTTTTATCGTTCTTAACAGCAGTCACTCCACCTTTATTTGGCACGACATGGACCGGGCTCACCCACTTACATTCAGAGATAGCATATATGATACCCGCCTCTAGAAGCTTCATTATCTATTTTTTTACAACATCTTTTAGATTCGGGTTTAACAGTCTCTGATGTTCTATAGAAGTCATCGACTCGTCTTCTATATGGATCTTGTGCATGCAAAGATCAGGTGAAACGCATGTGATATCATCTAGTGAATAGCCTAAGGTCATGCGATACTTTCTAAGTTCACGCAAAAGCAAAACAGTTTCAGCATTGTTCAGTCCAGCATTGATGATCACATGGTAAGTAGAGTTAGGACCAAGAAACGTGTACCTTAACCCGGCTGGAAGTGTTTTGAGCTCAATCTTAGGGGCTTTCAGCTTGCTTTATCGGTTAAATGGCGCATTAAGGGTTGCTGTTGGAGATTTCTCTACAGCTTCGTCCAAGCTCATGTAGGCGATCATCTTCCTCATAATCTGGCTCGAGTTCAACATCTCTGCATACCCAGTCACGTCATCACTCAAAAATCCATGCTCAGTCGTAGCTCTTGTCAAAGCAATCTCTAATGGGCCATAAACTAGAATCTCTTGAGCTACTTTGTTAGAGACTTCTAGTGAGTCATCAACCGAGAATGTTTGTCCATCCAACATAGGCTTCTTCAGCAGCTTGTCCATCTCAAACTTCATGACAATGTCTCCCAGGTGGAGATCTATTCTCCCATTTCTCACATCTATGATAGCTCTAGCAGTGCATAAGAAAGGTTGTCCCAGGATGAGGGGATCCTTGGGCTCTTCCTCTAGCTTTAAAACCACGAAATATGCAGGAATGAATGCATTGCCAATCCTCACATGTAAGTCCTCTATAACCCCAACTGGCAATTTCACAGAACGATCAGGAAACACCAAGGAGATTTTGGTTGGCTTGAACTTCGTGAATCCAAGTTCCTTGGCCACAAAGTATGTCATCAAGTTGATACTCAAACCTAAATCATGTTGGGGTCAGATTCCACCTATTGAGAATCAACGATTGAAAAATGGCTAAGTATGAAAAAGTACTAGCAGCTGAACCCCTAACTGTGATGGAGTTGGATCGGGATCCCTAGTCGTGACGAAGTAGGTGGATCGGGTCCTCCTAACCATGAAGCAGGTGGATCGGGTCCCCCTAACCGTGAAGGGTGTACCCCGATCCGTGACAAAGCAAGGGATTGAGTACCCCGATCCGGGAGAGAAAGGTTGGGTCATGTACCCCGATCCGTGACGAAGCAGGTGGATCGGGTCCCCCCAACCATGAAGGTTGGGTCATGTACCCCGATCCATGACGAAGCAGGTGGATCGGGTCCCCCTAACCATGAAGCAGGTGGATCGGGGCTCCTTAGCCATGAAGCAGGTGGATCGAGTCCCCCTAACCATCAAGCAGGTGGATCAGGTCTCCCTAGCCATGAAGCAGGTGGATCGGGTCCCCCTAACCGGGAAAGGTGTACCCCGATCCGTGACAAAGCAAGGGATCGGGTACCCCGATCCGTGAGAGGAAGGTTGGGTCATGTGCCCCAATCCTTGACCAAGCGGGTGGATCGGGTCCCCCTAACCATGAAGCGGGTGGATCGGGGCTCCCTAGCCATGAAGTAGGTGGATCGGGTCTCCCCTAACAGTGAAAGGTGTACCCCGATCTGTGACAAAGCAAGGGATTGGGTACCCTAATCCGTGAAAGGAAGGTTGGGTCATGTACCCCGAACCACGACAAGGTGAGTTGGGTCGTGTACCCCGACCCATGATGCAATAGACGGATCGAGGGTCATGACCCACGGCGAAGAAGCTGGGACGAGTACCCCAATCCATGGTACGACAGACGGATCGGGGGTTACGTCCAATAGTATGTCACTCGAGCCATGAACCATGGTGTCACCTGAGCCGTGAACCATGGTGTCACCCGAGCCATGAACCATGGTGTCACCCGATCTGTGAACCATGGTGTCACCCGATCTGTGAACCATGGTGTCACCCGAGCCAAAGGAAATGGTTTCAACGAAACCAAGCCTGGCCCAAGACAACAAAGAATTCACAACAAGTCCACAAACGGGAGTGGGCCGAACCTGGACAAGAAGCATAGCAGGCCGAGCCACCAAAAGAAAGGAAAAACACCCGAAGAAACAGGAAATCTTCCTTATCTCTTAGGAATAGGTTTGGCCGACTCTGGCTTGTATATATACTCTTGTACACCCTCAGAAAAGGGGATCCGCAATTTACCTAGAAAAACTCGGTACTTTTGCTCTGACACAAAAAGCTTTCTAAGCAGCTTAATAAAACACCAACTTTGGATCTCTGTTTGTGTTTTTTGGTGGTTTTTACTCAGAAGTTTCGGATCTCTCTAAAAGACATAACAAATTCAATTGGCGTGGATTTACGCCCCCACAATTTGGCGCTAGAAGGAGGGGGATTGAAATTTTCTTACACCGAAGAACCACCACAAAACCGATCTGAAGACGATGACCAATGATGGAGACGATAGCGCTGCTGACACCAGAAACACCGGCGTGGAGGATCAGGCGAACCAATCCAAAGACGCTGGAGAGATTTCGACAACGCTCACGGAGATGAAAGCCATGCTGGAGACACTGCTCAAAAAGGCGGAGGAGCAAGACAAGCTGAACAACACGATGACGGGCGAGCTGAAGACCCTGACAACGGCGAGTCGAACCCGAGGCATGGGATCAGGTCTGGATCCAGCAAGACGAGTCGGGAGGTACCTCAACCCAACGGCCCTGGACTTCACAACTCCGCTCAACCCACCGAGGACCCGAGGAAGACTGCCACTACTACATCAAAGCTCAGCAAACCTAGCCTCAGGAGTCCAAGGGGCAGACGACACGCCAATCGAAGAGGAGCCTGCACCAATCATCAATCTAGAGGAGGAGAACCGAATGGAGTAAAACATGGAGAGCCATGACAATCCTGAACACCTAGCAACTGGTCAAACCCGAACCGAAAGATGCAAGGCCATCCCCGAAGGAGATCAAGAGCTGACCGAGGAAGAGGAGAACATACTCTGGGCTGAGCAAGCACGGATGAACGAAGAGCGCCGAGCAGGAGTCAGAGCCCAGAAAGAAGAGATGGCTATGATGCGAGCAGATATGGATCGAGCAGCTGCCGACATAAAAGCTGTCCGATCCATGATGCACAAAGCAACTAGCAAGGTGCCAGAGATAGATCGTGTACTGGAGGAAGCACAGAACACCCCATTCACAGCACGGATAACTAGCACGAGAATTCCAGACCCTGGAAAGATGAAAGTTCCGATCTACGAAGGAAAGACCGATCCGAAGGAGCATCTGACGGCCTTCGCTATAGCCATAGGAAGCTCGAATTTCAAGGAAAACGAGAGAGACGTCGGACAATGCCTCCTCTTCGTGGAGCATCTTAAGGGACCGGCGCTCCAGTGGTTCTCAAGACTCGAGCGGAATTCCATCAACAGCTATAACCAACTATCTGCGGCATTCTTGAAACATTATTCCATCTTCATGGATCTCGGAACGTCTGATGCCGACCTGTGGACCCTAGCTCAAGGGCAGAACGAAACACTCCGGAGTTTCATTGGAAGGTTCAAAGCTGTTATGTCAAAAGTGGAAGGCCTGAGTGACAAAGCAGCCCTACTAGCCCTGAAGCGAGCACTCTGGTTCAATTCCGATTTTCGCAAAGAAATCGCGCTGAACACCCCCACGACGATACAGGACGCTATGCATCGAGTCGCAGACTTCATCACCGAAGAAGAAGAGATGAAAATCCTAACCGAGAAGTACGGGAAGGCCAAGACAACGAACCATTCTCCCCAAGTTTCAGCCACTAGGAAGAACAACCAAGGCTCCGGCTATATCCAGCACGAGGGAGGCTTTCGAGGAGCTCATAACTATCAAATTGACGCTCCTTCATTCGGTCGAGGAAGAGGCCGAGGCCGTGGAAGAAGCTCATGGAGCACATGGACCAAAAGCGACAGTTCCTATGACGAGACGGTCTACTGCGAACACCACCACATCTACGGACATTCTACCGCGAACTGTCGAATTCTAGGTTTGAAGCTTGCTAAAAAATTAGCAGCCGGCGAGCTTGGAGGAAACATTAGCCTCAAGGATTTTGAGATGGACGTAAACACATACAAACCCGACATGACAAAAGAAGATCACACCAAGCGCGATAGAAGGGATGACGAAGCGCCACCCTCTGGATCAAGCAGAAGAAGGATTATCATGATAATGGGAGGATCCCACTATTGCTCAGATACCGTCTCGTCAATCAAAGCATTCCAGCGAAGGGCAGACGTCAGCATCAACTGGTCTAAACCATCTAAGTTCCCAAATGACGTGATATCATTCGAAGAAAGAGAAACGATCGGAATCGACAGACCACATGATGACCCTCTCGTGATCGAGTTAATCATCAACGACTGCGATGTAGCACACTTATTGGTAGATACTGGGAGCACCGTGGACGTAATCTTCCTCGAAACTCTCAGAAGAATGAATTTGGACCTGTCCGAAGTGATATCTACTCCCAAACCCTTGACAGGATTCTCTGGAGAAACCACCATGACTATTGGGACAATCAAACTGCCTGTCCAAGCTGGCGAGGTTACGAAGATCGTCAAATTCTCTGTAGCTGATCACCTGGCCATCTACAACGTCATCATGGGGACCCCCCGGTTAAATTCCATGCGCGCAGCCGTTTCAACCTACCATCTCTGCCTCAAGTTCCCTACACCAAACGGCGTGAAAACGATTCGAGGAAATCAAAAAGAATCTCGTGTCTGCTTTCTCACCGCACACAAGCTCAGAAACCCGGTGACTGATCCAACGACAAGTTCAAAGCGAAAGAAGATAAAGACTGACAGAGAACCGGTGAAAGAACTTTCGAAACTGTTATAGCAGTTACAGATCGCGGTGGATCGCGAAGAAGAAGTGTCTAAACCAACTTGCGATCCCGTGGTATCAGTTTGCATCGACAACAAACATCCAGAGCGATGTGTAGAAATCGGAGCTATGTTGGATGAAAAGATCAAAGAAGAACTCATTGCATTCTTGAAGAAAAATATCAACACTTTTGCATGGGAAGCAGAAGATATGCCTGGCATCGATATCAGCATAACAAGCCACGAGCTGAACGTTGACCCAACATTCCAACCAGTAAAGCAGAAAAGAAGAAAACTTGGGCCAGATAGGGCTAAAGCGTTCAATGACGAGGTGGAGAGACTACTGCGCTTCGGATCGATAACTGAGCTAACCCAGTGGTGGTCAAGAAGAAGAACGGCAAATGGCGTGTGTGCGTGGACTTCGCCGATCTGAACAAAGCCTGTCCAAAAGACAGCTTCCCCCTTCCACACATCGATCGCTTAGTCGAAGCAACGACAGGGAACGCGCTCCTATCTTTCATGGATGCCTTCTCAGGTTACAACCAGATCTTGATGAATCCCGACGATCGCGAGAAGACCGCTTTCATAATGGATCGTGAAATTTACTGCTACAAGGTGATGCCATTCGGCCTGAAAAATGCCGGAGCAACGTACCAGCGTATGGTAAACAAGATGTTCGCCGATTAACTCGGAAAGACAATGGAGGTTTACATAGATGACATGCTGGTGAAATCACTAAAAGAGCAGGATCACGTTACTCATCTCAAGGAATGCTTCTCACAGCTGAACTATCACAATATGAAGCTAAATCCGACTAAGTGCAGATTCGCAGTCACCTCGAGAGAATTCCTTAGTTACCTAGTAACTTATCGCGGCATTGAAGCTAACCCAAAGCAAATCGATGCGCTCATCCATATGAATTCACCAAAGACGAAAAGGGAAGTGCAGAGACTTACCGGGAGGATAGTTGCACTTAACATATTCATCTCGCGATCCACCGACAAATGCCTGCCTTTCTACGATACGTTGCGTGGAAACAAGAAGCTCGAATGGATGGATAAATGCGAGGAAGCTTTTCAACAACTGAAGATTTACCTTGCCACACCTCCAGTCCTCACAAAGCCGGAAGCAGGAGAGCCGCTTTTTCTGTACACCGCGGTCTCCGCCACAGCAGTAAGCGGTGTGCTGATTTGAGAAGAGCGTGGAAAACAGAAGCCAATATTTTACGTGAGTAAAACCCTTACAGACGCCGAGACAAGATACTCGCAAATGGAGAAATTGGCACTATCCATAGTTATGTCGGCAAGAAAGCTAAGTCCATACTTCCAATCTCACTCGATCGTCGTCTTGAGCACCTTCCAAATAAGGTCCGTTCTGCACAGCCCAAGTCAATCAGGAAGGCTAGCAAACTGGGCAATAGAACTGAGCGAATACGACATCGAGTATCGCGGACGCACATGCGCAAAATCACAAGTTCTGGCAGATTTTCTTATCGAACTGCCTGACGAGGGCATTGACGGCGAGATGCAGAGCCAGCTCTGGAAACTCCACGTTGATGGCTCATCTTCCAAAAACGGTTCGGGAGTCTGGATACGGCTAGCTTCTCCAAGTGGCGAACTACTGGAACAATCATTCCGCCTTGGTTTTCATGCATCAAACAACGAAGCAGAGTACGAAGCCTTGATTGCCGGGATGAAACTCGCTAATGGCCTAAAGATCGAGCAATTTCATGCATTTTGCGATTCCCAACTAGTCGCGAATCAGTTCAGCGGTGAATATGCAGCAAAAGATGATCGAATGGAAGCTTACTTGAAGATCGTCAAAGAATTGGCTGCACGGTTCAAACAATTCATACTAACACGCATTCCACGAGGGGAGAACACCCCAGCCGACGCACTTGCAGCCCTTGCATCTACTTCCGACCCAGATCTAAAGAGAGTAATCCCGGTGAAATTCATCCAGCACCCGAGCATTAGTCTTGGCAATTCTGTGAATGCCATAACTCGTTCACAAGCGGCCAGACAACCAACAGATGTCACAACCAAGCGAGAGGTGGTGGACGACATGCAAGAAGAATTGGCCAGCCAATCACCCGCGGAGCCATATATCGCCCCAATGGACGAAGACAATTCTGAAGAGTCACCAAACATGAAAAGCAGCAACGACCCGGTCGTCGAACCTAACGAAGAAGCAAACGAGATCAAGAACGACGCCGAATATGGCTGCGACAAGGAATGGCTCGGCGCAATCAGAGGATACATATACGACGGCGTCCTACCAACCGAAAAATGGGCAGCTCGCAAGCTTCGAGCCCAGGGAGCACGTTACGTGTTACTTGATGGAAATGTCTTCAAGTGGAGATTCTCAGGACCGTTGCTACACTGCGTGGAAGGAAAGGCCGCCAGGAAGATTATGGAGGAAATTCACAACGGGTCAAGGGGAAATCACTCCGGAGGGAGAGCACTAGCCATAAAAGTCAAACGTCATGGCTACTATTGGCCAACAATGATCAAAGATTGCAAGGTGTTCTCGGCCAAATGCGAGAAATGTCAATGCCACGCTCCGATGATTCACCAACCAACGGAAATGCTCTCATCCATCTCATCACCATATCCGTTCATGCGATGGTCTATGGACATCGTCGGGCCGTTGCATCCCTCAAAACAGAAACATTTCGTGCTGGTTTTAACAGATTATTTTTCAAAATGGATCGAAGCCGACTCATATGCCAACATTAAAGATGCAAAATTGGAAGCCTTCGTTTGGAAGAACATTGTGGGAGTCGAAACTCGCACAACCAAAATTGTAAAGAGATTCAGGGATTCGACAAACTTCTATGTAAAGAAACCAAGAAACTGAGATCCAAAGATGGAGATTTTATTCAAGCTGTTTCGAAAGCTGTTTGTAAAGTAATAAGCATTTAGCTAGGTCAATTTTTCGGATCCCCTTTTTTAAGAGGTACATCGTGTATTTATATGCAAAAATAGTCGGTTAGGCCTTTTCCTAAAGGATAAAGGAGAACTTCCTTATTATTCGGAATTTCCTTTCTCTGATTCAGATGCGGGCTTCTTTCTTTGCCTCGTTGCCTCAGCCCGCCAATATCTTATGGCTCGTTGCCTCGACCCGAAAAGGTATTGGGCTGGTTACTTTGCCGGGTCATCGATGGGCCGGCTCGTCGCCTATCTCGCTTGCTCCTCCCAACGCCGAACCAGAAGGAGTTGTTGTCGTCGGCTCGTCATATTACCACCTTAACACCGAACCAGAGAAAAAGCTCATCACCATTCCTCAATGCCGAGCCGAAGGAGGATTGACTCGTCGCCTTTCCTTTTCACCGAGCCAAAGAGAGATTGGTTCATATCCAAGTGTTCGGCTCGTCACTGAGTTGTGGTTTACCAACATGTTGGCTCGTCACCGTTTGTTGGTTCGCCAACATGTTGGTTCGTCACCGTTTGTTGGTTTGCCAACATATTGGCTCGTCACCGTTTGTTGGTTCGTCAACATGTTGGCTCGTCACCGTTTGTTGGTTTGCTGCCTAGCCAAGATGTTGGCTCGTCACTCCTTTCTTCATGCCTAGCCAAGATGTTGGCTCGTCACTCCTTTCTTCATGCCTAGCCAAACGTTGGCTCGTCACTCACTTCTTCATGCCTAGCCAAACGTTCGCTCGTCACTGCTTCTTCCTGCTGCCGAGCCAACAGGAGCGTTGGCTCGTCATTCCTTCCTACTGCCTAGCCAAGATGTTGGCTCGTCTCCATTTCTTCCTTGCTACCGAGCCAAGTCTGGCTCGTCGCCATCTTTCTCTACTTAGCCAAGTGTTGGCTCGTCTCCATTTCTTCCTTGCTACCGAGCCAAGTTTGGCTCGTCGCCATCTTTCTCTACTTAGCCAAGTGTTGGCTCGTCATCGTTTCTTCACGTCTAGCCAAGATGTTGGCTCGTCGCCTGCTTTCTCCTTGTTACCTAGCCAAAATGGTGGTTCGCCGCTTAGCCAAACATTGGCTCGTCATTGCTTGCTTATGCCGCCGAGCCAAGAGTTTGTGCTTGCTTGGCTAGCACTTTCTCCATACTTAGTCTTATCAGCAGTTGATCTCGACGAGGTGAAAACTGACCCCAACAGTCACTCCTTTCTTAATGCCTAGCCAAACGTTGGCTCGTCACTCACTTCTTCATGCCTAGCCAAATGTTGGCTCGTCACTCACTTCTTCATGCCTAGCCAAACGTTCGCTCGTCACTGCTTCTTCCTGCTGCCGAGCCAACAGGAGCGTTGGCTCGTCATTCCTTCCTACTGCCTAGCCAAGATGTTGGCTCGTCTCCATTTCTTCCTTGCTACCGAGCCAAGTCTGGCTCGTCGCCATCTTTCTCTACTTAGCCAAGTGTTGGCTCGTCTCCATTTCTTCCTTGCTACCGAGCCAAGTTTGGCTCGTCGCCATCTTTCTCTACTTAGCCAAGTGTTGGCTCGTCATCGTTTCTTCACGTCTAGCCAAGATGTTGGCTCGTCGCCTGCTTTCTCCTTGTTACCTAGCCAAAATGGTGGTTCGCCGCTTAGCCAAACATTGGCTCGTCATTGCTTGCTTATGCCGCCGAGCCAAGAGTTTGTGCTTGCTTGGCTAGCACTTTCTCCATACTTAGTCTTATCAGCAGTTGATCTCGACGAGGTGAAAACTGACCCCAACAGTCACTTCTTTCTTAATGCCTAGCCAAACGTTGGCTCATCACTCACTTCTTCATGCCTAGCTAAACGTTGGCTCGTCACTCACTTCTTCATGCCTAGCCAAAAGTTGGCTCGTCACTGCTTCTTCCTGCTGCCGAGCCAGCATGAGTGTTGGCTCGTCTTGATTTCTTCCTTGCTACCGAGCCAAGTTTGGCTCGTCGCCATCTTTCTCTACTTAGCCAAGTGTTGGCTCGTCTCCATTTCTTCCTTGCCATCGAGCCAAGTTTGGCTCGTCGCCATCTTTCTCCTCGCTACCGAGCCAAGTGTTGGCTCGTCTCCTGCTTCTTCCACTGCCTAGCCAAGATGTTGGCTCGTCACTCTTTCCTTCGCTACCGAGCCAAGTGTTCCCTAGCCAAGATGGTGGCTCGTCACCATTTCTCCCTGCTGCCGAGCCAACAGGTGTGTTGGCTCGTCACTCCGTCCTGCTGCCTAGCCAATTTTGGCTCGTCGCCATCTTTCTCCTTGCTGCCGAGCCAACAGGAGTGTTGGCTCGTTGCTTATTTCCCTTTGTCGCCGAGCCAAGTTTGACTTGTCGCCTAGGCTTTTTCTCCATACTTAGTGTTTTCAGCAGTTGATTTCGATGGGGTGGAAACTGACCCCAACAGTTAGTCCCCCAGCTCGGCAGTATTACTGGTAATAGTGACGAGGTGAAGAGTCGGGATCGAGATCAATGCTCTTTGGGTCGCTGCAGTGAAGTTGTCATCTAGGCACTGATTCATGCCGAGCCGAACTGACAGTATTACCGAGGTTTTTTTTTCCGAGCCAACACTAGAGTATCTTATCGCCGAGCCGACTCCTTGACTTGCTGCCAATTCGTTTTCAATTGCATTGCCGAGCCAGTTTGGCATGTGACATTCGTTTTTCATTGTGCCTGAACCGACACCTTTATCATGTTGCCGAGCCAACTTATCACTCACATGACCGAGCTATTTGGCTCGTCGTCATTGTATTCTGCCGAGCCATCCTTTCCTGATGTGTCGCCGAACCATCCCAATAAGTCTAATTCGTCTTTGGCTCGTCAGAAATATTGGCTCGAAATATCTATGTTCATGATTACAACTTTGTTGGGAACTGTAAGCGTTTCGCATGTTCCCGAGGCTGCGTGGAGTCACGCGCTGTGATTCCATGCTTTTTTATATTTAGATCTTTGCCTCACTCCTCATAACTCACTCCTTCATTTCCGAAAAATCAGGTAGCTCTCCTCTCTCTCCTCTTTTCTCTCTTTTTTGTTTAAGTAGTTGGCTAGGTTTTCATCGATCCTCCTGTTCCGCCGCCGCCACTATTTAAATTTTCCGATCCATCTTCAAACGTGGCTCGGCGTCTCCTTGCACTTTCCGATCCATCTTCGAACGCGTCCAGCGAGTGCTTCAATTTTCCGATCCATCTTCATCCGGATCGATTTCTCCTTGATCTTCCGTCTCCGAGGCGAGATTCATCACATTTAAGTGTTTCCGAACCAAAAACCCCCTACAATTCTTTCTAAGTATCAGTTTGACTCCGAACCGAAATATCAATGTCGCATATCGCCGAGCTGGAAGATTCTATTGGTTCGGCAACTTCTGCTTCACTGCTGGGTCGCAAGATGGTATTATCTCCGGAGGTTTCCGAGCCAGCTGAGCCTAGTTCTCCGCAGGGTCGATTGCAGATTATTGTCCCGTCTTTGGTTGACGAGGCTATTGATGCCGAGGCGGATGCCGAAGCAGCTCTGGTACAAAAGGCTCTCGAAGAGTTTAAAGCCAAGCCGACAGAATACGTTATTGACGAGGCAGAAAAAATGCGTTTGGAGAGATTGTTTGCGAGCCACCAGGCTAGCACATCGACGAGGCGAAAGCCTAAGAAAAAAGCACCAAAGAGACGACCTGACCCACCTGGTTCGTCCTTATGTACTGCCGAGTCCTTGGAGGCGTTAAGGCATCGATTCCACATTTCAGAAGGTGTCGAGCTGGTTGTCCCAGCTCCAACTGACCGAGCCGAAACTCCTCCACCCGGGTATTTTACTCTCTATGAGAGTTTCTTCTACGGTTGTCTACTCTGGTTTCCGATTCCCAGCTTGATCATCCATTTCCTATACAAACATGGGTTAGCGCCGAGCCAAGTCACGCCTCGTGGGATGCGTCACTTAGTTGGGATTCTGGTTCGGAGCTACGAGTGTGATGCGACGGTTCGCATCTCCCATCTTCGGCAGTTCCTCGAGTTTCGAAAGATTAAGAATTCCCGAGCCTACTACATCTCCAATAAGAAGCAAAGAAAAATAATCGAAGGCTTCCGAAGCAAGGATGGCGACTGGGGACACTATTTCTTCTTTGTTCCCATTAATGATGCTACAGTAGAAGCCGAAAGCATCCATTACGTCAAGTCAGAGTGGGGAGATATTGGTGGGCGAGCCGTAGACCCTTCAGGAGATCTACTAAGTTTTGCTTTGTAGCGAGCTGACCACCATTTTCTTCTGTGTTTTTGCAGTTCGACAGATTCTACCACGCTTCCCAGAAGACACGCTTACGCTTCGAAATACACTTGCCGCTAGGAAGTGCCATTGGGAAAGACATTTTTCCCTAAGAAGAGTCGAAAAGGCCCGAGCTATTTTCGCTGGTGTCGAAGTGTACGACAGCTCGGAGTCTGAATCTTCATTACCAAGTCCTCCGAGGAGTAATATGGGAAAAAGATTGACGATCCGTGATAAACAAGCTTTGAAGGAAAAGGAGGAAAAAGAGGCAGCCAGCCGAGCCAACGAAGCGGCCGCAGCAATTGAAGCACCCGCCGAGCCGGTTGCCAAGATGCCTGACCAAACTATGACCGAGACCGAGATTCATCCTTCTACCGAGCCACCAGCTCTTGCCATCGAAGCTCGAGAAATAGTCTCGGCTCTTGTTTCGGTTATCAGACCCTCCTCTTCAACACTGTCCCAGCACAGAGAAGGCATGAAATCTTCTGGCAAACGCCCTGCCTCCGAGGCCGATAAAGAGAGAACCAAGGGGAAGCAGGAAAAAAGAAAACGCCATAAGCCTGTCGACCCAACTTCTGTCGAGCCGGAGCCTACGTCATTTAGGCATGAGGGATCCGAGCCAATATGAAACGACGAAGCAGCTTCAGCGACACTCTTCTCGCAAGTTCGTTGCTCAGGGGACAGATTGCCTCCCCTTGACGTTCTATCGCACAGCGACCTGTATGCCGACATGTCGCTTCGAGGCACTAAGGTATTTTTCAGGGAATGTGTGCCTTCTTGTTATGGTAGAAAAACTAAGTGTTGACCGTTTTCCCTTTGATCAGTTTGTTGCGTCTATCAACAAGATGGTTGCCGCTTTCGAAAAGGATGTGAGGAAGGACAGGCGTCGGATCAAAGATGCTCAAAAAGATGCATCTTTCTTAAAGAACAAACTTGCCGAACTGGAGAGTAGGCATACCGCCGAGCTAGCGACCGCTGCAGCTCGGATTGAAGCTCTTGAAAAGGACAAGGCGTTCCTTAAGGAAGAGTGGAACAAGGCCGGTGATTTGGCTATGAGGATAGATCGCTCGAAGCAGAAGAAAGCTGCTGAAATCGAATCCTTAAAGAGGCAAATCACTGCCGCAAATGCCTTACGCGAGGCGGACATGAAGAAGGCACAGAAGGCGGCGAGGCGGGAGATGTCTGAGAGATTTCAGGGGTGGCTTGCTAAGATTGAGAAGAAAGTCGACGAGCTGCGAGAGGCGAAAGAGAAGGAGCTCGATCTGGCCCAGGTTGACGGCAACCTTCAGTTGCTCGAAATCCTGCAGAAAGAGGATGCGCCTGCCCTTGACTCCGAGGTGGCTAAACTGACAGGCTGGAGGGCTGATCTTGCCGAGGCGGCTGATGAATTCGAGAAGATTGAGGCCGAGCTGAAGAAAGACCTAATGCTCTCACCTGTTTCTCCGGATTCCGTAGACACTCTCCTGGGTACCGAACCAATAGAGAATGCAGCAGCGATAGTCGGAGTTGCAGACTTTGCGGGCTCGAATGTTGGCACTCCGGGGATTGCCGATCTTGCCGCTGAGAAGCCTTTCGAGCCGGATCTTCGTCGATGATCCTTCTTTTCTTTATAACTCAAGAACTTTCTCTTTTACTTGGTATTGTTGAGAACAAGTGCCTGAATGGCTTTATCCACTTTTTGTGTTAATTTTGCTAAGTCTTGTAACGTTTGCCAGGCATCGGCATGAACTCTCTTATCTCTTGCTGGAAATATCTATGTTCTCGTTCGTCTTTTTGATGCGATATTGCGAACCATCTATTATATGGTGAGTCTTTTTAGTGTCAGTTCAGGGGTTGCGGTGTTCCGGCTTACATTCTCGTTCCTTTGGCAGTGAAGCATGTTTAAAATCTCATACTAACTTTTTAGGTTTAGTATTATGTTTCTGAGATGTTTATGACCAGTGTACCAAGAGGTGTTTACTGGGTTTCAGAGTTTAGTTTGAGTGTTAAGACTTGCGAGTTTTTGACTTACGGGTCCCTCTCAAAGATAAACTTGTAAGAATATCGTCCAGGATATACCTTTCGGATATTAGATTAGGATATACCCAACCGGAATTTGTATAGGGCGCTTTTATACCCGTAAGAGGGTGTTGAGAACCCTATCCTGTATAGAGATAGTGGTCAAAATCCATAAAGGATGTGGTTGTCCGTCTGTTGTGGCCAGCAACAGACGAGGTGATAGAATATCCGTGAAAGATGTAATGTTGTGAATCGTGTAGACTGAGTCGTACAAGTTTTGTGTTTGAAAGAGTTTAAACTTTTGTTTGAAAAGTGTGATACGAGGTATGGGAGTATACCTGTATACGTACCCACTCCCCCCCCCCTTTTTTAAAGAGGGGGACAACTGAACCCATCCGAAGACGAGCTGCCTACGTACCCTTTTCAGGGATCAAGTCGTCCCGTAGTTCATATGAAGTGATTTAGTGGTAATACCTCTTTAGGTGCATTGCATTCCAAGACCTTGGTATTGGGATGTCAGACATGTTTGAGAGCTCGTATACTCCTGGTCGAACTACATTGGTGACTTTGTAGGGTCCTTCCCAGTTTGCTCCTAGTTTGCCAGCATTTGTTTCGGCTGTGTTCTGAAAAACTTTGCGGAGAACCAGATCTCCTTCTTTGAACTTGCGACTTTTGACGTTGGTGTTGTAATACTTGGCTGCTGCCTGTTGATAATTTTGAATCCGAACCAGTGCCCGATCTCTTCGTTCGTTAACCAAGTCCAACTCATCGAGTAGCATGAGGTGGTTCAGTCCTTCCTGTCTAGAAAAAAGTCTGCGGAGGACGCCAGGATATTGGACTTCAGCTGGGATGACGCATTCGGTACCATGGACAAGAGCAAATGGTGTTTCTCCAGTGGCACATCGCGGAGTGGTGCGGTGCGACCATAATACTCCTTCGAGTTCATCTGCCCAGCGTCCCTTCTTTGCATCAAGGCGTTTTTTCAGTCCATCCAGGATGGTCTTGTTTACTGCCTCTGCTTGTCCATTCCCTTGTGGGTAGCGTGGCGTAGACTTGCTGAGTTGTATCTTCCATTTTTCGCAGAAGGCTTCAAACCTTGTTGAGATAAATTGCGAGCCGTTGTCCGTAACAATTTCATAAGGAACTCCATGTCGGCATAAGATATTTTTCCAGACGAAATTTTCGACTTGGGCATCCTTTATGTTGGCGTAAGAATCTGCTTCTACCCATTTTGAGAAGTAATCTGTCAAAACCAGCAAGAACCTCTTTTGTTTGGACCTATGCAGAGGCCCGACGATGTCCATTGACCAACGCATGAAAGGGTAGGGTGCTGAGATTGATGATAGCAGCTCCGTAGGTTGATGAATCATTGGGGCATGTCGTTGGCATTTTTCGCACCTGGCAGAGAACTTTTCACAGTCCTTCACCATCGTTGGCCAATAATATCCATGACGCTTGATCTTGATCGCCAAGGCTCTTCCGCCGGAGTGATTGCCACACGAGCCACTATGGACCTCTTCCATGATGTTTCTCGCTTCGGCGCCTTCGACGCAAGCCATCAGTGGTCCTGAGAATCTCCACTTGAAGACGTTTCCATCTAGGAGAACATACCGAGCAGCTTGAGCTCTGAGTTTTCTAGCAGCCCACTTATCTGATGGTGTCTCGCCGTCCATGATGTATACGCGAATTGCTCCTATCCATTCTTTGTCACATCCGTAGTCCATTTCTGTTTGTTGTGGATCTTCTTCCATGTTCACTACTTCACCTTCGGCCGGAGACGCCGTTTCAGGTTCTTCCTCTATCTCAATTACCTTGTCCTCCACCGATGATGTCATGTTCTGGTCATCTAGATTGGTGGTGTCGGTGCTGCCCTTTTCTGTGAGACTTGGCCCAGATATTCCTTCGGCTCGAACGGCTGTTTGAGAGCGAGTGACCGCGATCACGGTGCCAGAGAGGTTGATACTTGGGTTTTTGATGAATTCCACTGGGATTATTCTTTTCAAATCCGGATCGGAGGTGGATGCGAGTGCTGCTAGCGCGTCTGCCGAAGTGTTTTCCCCGCGTGGTATCCGTGTTAATGTGAACTCTTCGAACTGTGTAACCAGTCCTTTGACAATCTTTAGATAAGCTTCCATCCGGTCGTCTCTGGCTGTGTACTCGCCGCTAACTTGGTTGACCACCAGCTGTGAATCGCAGTAGGCGTGGACGTGCGAAACCTTGAGTCCAAGAGCAAGTCTCATTCCAGCTATCAAGGCCTCATATTCTGCTTCGTTATTGGATGCGCGAAAACCCAGGCGGAATGACTGCTCGAGGATTTCGCCTGTTGGAGAGGTTAACCGTATTCCCACTCCGGATCCTTGTTTTGATGATGATCCATCCGCGTGAAGCCTCCATATTGTGCTCGGAGCCGGCTCCTCTATCACTTCTTCTGGGAGTTCTATCAAAAAGTCGGCTAGGACTTGAGATTTGGCGCAAGTTCTGCTTCGATATTCGATGTCATATTCGCTCAGCTCTATTGCCCACTTTGCCAATCTCCCAGACTGGCTAGGGCTATGCAAGACGGATCGCAGTGGGAAGGTAGTCAAAACTACAATCGAATGTGACTGGAAGTATGGTCTCAGTTTTTGAGCGGACATTACCACAGACAATGCCAGCTTCTCCATCTGTGGATACCGTGTTTCAGCGTCGGTGAGAGTTTGACTAACATAGAAAATTGGCTTCTGCTCGCTGCGCTCTTCTCTGATGAGTACATCACTCACCGCCGTGGCCGAAACGGCCGTGTATAGAAACAGTGGCTCGCCTTCCACCGGTTTCGTAAGTACTGGAGGGCTGGCTAGGTACTCTTTTAACTGTTGAATCGCCTGTTCGCATTTTTCTGTCCATTCAAACTTCTTGTTCCCATGTAGCGTATCATAGAAAGGCAAACACTTGTCAGTTGACCGAGAGATGAAACGATTCAGCGCGGCGACCCATCCAGTTAGCCTCTGGACTTCGCGTTTTGTCTTCGGTGACACCATCTGTATGAGCGCATCAATCTGCTTCGGATTGGCTTCGATTCCACGGTGGGTGACCAGATATCCAAGGAATTCTCCAGATGTGACCGCGAATCTGCACTTGGTTGGGTTCAGTTTCATGTTGTGCAGATTCAGTTGCTTGAAACATTCTTCTAGGTGAGCTATGTGATCCTCCTCCTCTAAAGACTTCACCAGCATGTCGTCTATGTATACTTCCATTGTCTTCCCCAGTTGGCCAGCGAACATTCGGTTTACTAATCGCTGGTAAGTGGCTCCAGCATTTTTAAGACCGAATGGCATGACTTTATAGCAGTATATCCCGCGGTCTGTGATGAATGCTGTCTTCTCTTGATCGTCCGGGTTTATTAGGATTTGGTTGTATCCGGAGAAAGCGTCCATAAATGAAAGGAGTTTATTGCCTGCTGTCGCTTCCACCAATCGATCAATATGTGGCAGTGGAAAGCTGTCTTTGGGGCAGGCTTTGTTCAGGTCGGTGAAGTCCACGCATACACGCCATTTCCCATTTTTCTTCTTAACCACCACAGGGTTAGCGAGCCAGTCTGGATACTTTGCTTCGACTATTGATCCCACACGTAGTAATCGTTCCACCTCATCATTCACTGCTTGTGCTCTGTCCGGACCAAGTTTTCGCCTTTTCTGCTTGACGGGTTTAAAGGTTGGGTCCACGTGCAGCTCGTGGCACGTTACGTTGATGCTGATGCCGGGCATATCTTCAGCTTCCCATGCGAAGGTGTGTAGGTTCTTTTTAAGGAAAGAAATCAGCTCTCCCCTTATTGGATTTTTCAGCTCGGCCCCTATTTCGACACAGCGTTCTGGGTGATTGCCATCTATGTTCACCGAGACGACGGGGTCGCAAGTTGGTTTGCTTTCCCTCTCGCGATCCTCCGTGATCTGTAATTGCTATAAGAGTTTTGCCAACTCCTTCTCGGGTTCCCTGTCCGTCTTCATCTTCTTTCTCCTGGTGGTGGTTTCTGTGACGGGGTTCCTAAGTTTGTGTTCGGCTAGGAAACATATGCGGGATTCCTTTTGGTTTCCCCAAATTGTTTTGATTCCCCCAGGGGTCGGAAATTTGATGCAGAGGTGATAGGTCGATGGTACAGCTCGCATCGAGTTTATCCA
Organism: Pseudoturritis turrita; assembly: GCA_900406555.1. Taxonomy (NCBI): domain Eukaryota; kingdom Viridiplantae; phylum Streptophyta; class Magnoliopsida; order Brassicales; family Brassicaceae; genus Pseudoturritis; species Pseudoturritis turrita. Next base: position 89,914 of record OVBL01000761.1, on the reverse strand, counting down.
GGGTGTGCCCATGATCACATTGTAGATCGCAGGATGATCTGCAACCGAAAACTCCACTATCTTGGTTACCTGTTCAGCTTGGAAAGGGAGTTTTATTGTCCCAAGGGTCATGGTCGTCTCTCCCGAGAATCCAGTTAAAGGCTTCGGCGCGGCTGTGATTTTGTCCAGGTCTATGTTCATCCTTCTGAGAGTCTCCCGGAAGATCACATCTACGGAGCTTCCTGTGTCTATGAGAACTCGGGCGATGTCGCAATCATCAACGATCAATTCTATCACGAGGGGGTCATTATGTGGTCGGTCGATGCCGGTGGTCTCCCTTTCTTCGAATAAGATAACATCGTTGGGAAGTTTGGAGGGTGCTGACCAGTTTACACTCGCATCGGCTCGTCGCTGGAAAGCTTTGATTGAAGACACCGTGTCCGAACAGTATTGTGATCCACCCATTATCATATTTATTCTCCTTCGAGAACCTGACTGCGTCGCCTCGTCATCTCGTCTTCCTCACTTGGGTATATCATCATTTTGACTTATCTGGTTCGGCTGATCTTTTTCGCCTTCTTGCTCGAAGTCCTTTAAGCTGACTGCGCTACCAAGTTCTCCAGCTACCAGCTTTGCCGCAAGCTTCATTCCCAAGGTTCGGCAATTGGCAGTTGAATGACCGTGCATGTGATGAAATTCGCAGTAAGCTTTTTCGTCGTACGAACTTTGACTCCGTGTCCAGGTGTTCCAGGGTGTTTTGCCTCGGCTCGTTCCCACCTGGTAGTTGTGGGCTCCCCCAAAGTTGGGTTTCTCATGGTGTACATACCCGTTTCCTTGAATACTCTTCTTATGAGGCGGTTGGCTCGGGATTTGGAAGGAACGGTTCGTCGCTTTGGCGACTCCATATTTCTGAGACAAAACCTTCATCTCTTCTTCGTTGACTATGAAATCTGAGGCTCGATGCAGTGCGTCCTGGATTGATAGTGGTGTGTTCAGAGCAATCTCTTTTCGGAATTCGGATTCGTACCACAGAGCCCTTTTTAAAGCGAGCACAGCGGCCTTGTCGCTTACATCTTCAACTTTTGACATCACTGCTTTGAATCTTCCTATGAAGCTTCGTAATATCTCCGTAGGCCCTTGAGTCAATGTCCATAGGTCGGCATCTGAGGCTCCTCGATCCATAAACATAGAGTAGTGCTTTAAGAAGGCGGCAGACAGCTGCTGGAAATCATCAATGGAGTTCCGCTCTAATCTTGAAAACCATTGGAGGGCTGCATCCTTCAGATGCTCCACAAATATGAGGCAAAAACCGGCATCTCTATCCTTTTCTCCGAAATTGGCTCGGCCCATTGCTATGATAAACGCCGTTATGTGTTTCTTTGGGTCGGTTGTCCCTTCGTAGACTGGGACTTTGATCTTTCCTGGGTCGGAGACCCTTGCCTTGGTAATTCGGGCTGTAAACGGTGTATTGTGCGCTTCTTCCAATACGCGGTCAATCTCTGGGACTTTACTGGTTGCCTTGTGCACCTGGGATCGGACGGCTTTCATCTCAACAGTGGCTCGAATCAATGAGGCTCGGATTTCGTCCAACTCCTCTCTCTGGGCTCGGCTCGTCGTTCTTGGTTCATCAACAAACTGCGCTCGTTGGACCCAGAGGAGATTTTCCTCTTCCTCTGCTGAATTCCTGGCTCGGTTTAGGTTAATATCGCCTTCACTGGTTCGGGGTTCTGTTATTGCTGGTGCGAAATCCTCGTCAGCAAGATTTTCTGCGTTGTGGTTTCCTTCTTCGTCAAGAACAATTGCTGTAGCCAATCCAACGTCAGTGCGTAGGTCATATCCATCACTGGTTCCTCTTGCGCCTCGGGTCAGCCGGGGTAGCTCGGTGATATTTGATCTTGTCACCGCGGGCGCCTGCTCGTTTGTTGGATGTGGCGGTGGTAGTCCTCCCAAAGTCCTTGGTGCGTCGCGTGGTATTGAAAAATCCAGGGTCGTCGGGTTTAGGCCAAGCCGCCTGGTTATTCTGCTAACAGGTGGGTTCATAGTTGAGCTGACTCCTCCAGATCGTGTGTTTCTGGCTCGGCTATCGGTTACCAGCGACTCAATTCTCTCTGTTAGCGAGCTGTTCAGCTTGTCTTGTTCCTCGGCCTTCTTCAGCAATGCGGTCATCATGTTCTTCAATTCTGTTAGAGTTTCTGTGGTGCCTTCCGTGTTCGCTGGAGGCAGATTGGTTCCTGTCCTAGGAGGATCGACGCCGGTGTTGCTCGCATCGTTACCGCTTCGGTCTCCGTCGGTAGTCATTGCTTCAGATCTCGTATTAAGTGGTTCTAAGGTGTCAGAAAGTTTGAGTAGCCTCCCCTCAGACGGCGCCAAATTGTGGGAGTCGAAACTCGCACAACCAAAACTTGTAAAGAGATTCAGGGATTCGAAAAACTTCTATGTAAAGAAACCAAGAAACTGAGATCCAAAGATGGAGATTTTATTCAAGCTGTTTCGAAAGCTGTTTGTAAAGTAATAAGCGTTTAGCTAGGTCAATTTTTTGGATCCCCTTTTTTAAGAGGTACATCGTGTATTTATATGCAAAAATAGTCGGTTAGGCCTTTTCCTAAAGGATAAATGAGAACTTCCTTATTCTTCGGAATTTCCTTTCTCTGATTCAGATGCGGGCTTCTTTCTTTGCCTCGTTGCCTCAGCCCGCCAATATCTTATGGCTCGTTGCCTCGACCCGAAAAGGTATTGGGCTGGTTACTTTGCCGGGTCATCGATGGGCCGGCTCGTCGCCTATCTCGCTTGCTCCTCCCAACGCCGAACCAGAAGGAGTTGTTGTCGTCGGCTCGTCATATTACCACCTTAACACCGAACCAGAGAAAAAGCTCATCACCATTCCTCAATGCCGAGCCGAAGGAGGATTGGCTCGTCGCCTTTCCTTTTCACCGAGCCAAAGAGAGATTGGTTCATATCCAAGTGTTCAGCTCGTCACTGAGTTGTGGTTTACCAACATGTTGGCTCGTCACCGTTTGTTGGTTCGCCAACATGTTGGTTCGTCACCGTTTGTTGGTTCGCTGCCTAGCCAAGATGTTGGCTCGTCACTCCTTTCTTCATGCCTAGCCAAGATGTTGGCTCGTCACTCCTTTCTTCATGCCTAGCCAAACGTTTGCTCGTCACTCACTTCTTCATGCCTAGCCAAACGTTCGCTCGTCACTGCTTCTTCCTGCTGCCGAGCCAACAGGAGCGTTGGCTCGTCATTCCTTCCTGCTGCCTAGCCAAGATGTTGGCTCGTCTCCATTTCTTCCTTGCTACCGAGCCAAGTCTGGCTCGTCGCCATCTTTCTCTACTTAGCCAAGTGTTGGCTCGTCTCCATTTCTTCCTTGCTACCGAGCCAAGTTTGGCTCGTCGCCATCTTTCTCTACTTAGCCAAGTGTTGGCTCATCATCGTTTCTTCACGTCTAGCCAAGATGTTGGCTCGTCGCCTGCTTTCTCCTTGTTACCTAGCCAAAATGTTGGTTCACCGCTTAGCCAAACATTGGCTCGTCATTGCTTGCTTCTGCCGCCGAGCCAAGAGTTTGTGCTTGCTTGGCTAGCACTTTCTCCATACTTAGTCTTATCAGCAGTTGATCTCGACGAGGTGAAAACTGACCCCAACAGTCACTCCTTTCTTCATGCCTAGCCAAACGTTGGCTCGTCACTCACTTCTTCATGCCTAGCCAAACGTTGGCTCGTCACTCACTTCTTCATGCCTAGCCAAAAGTTGGCTCGTCACTGCTTCTTCCTGCTGCCGAGCCAGCATGAGTGTTGGCTCGTCTTGATTTCTTCCTTGCTACCGAGCCAAGTTTGGCTCATCGCCATCTTTCTCTACTTAGCCAAGTGTTGGCTCGTCTCCATTTCTTCCTTGCCACCGAGCCAAGTTTGGCTCGTCGCCATCTTTCTCCTCGCTACCGAGCCAAGTGTTGGCTCGTCTCCTGCTTCTTCCACTGCCTAGCCAAGATGTTGGCTCGTCACTCTTTCCTTCGCTACCGAGCCAAGTGTTCCCTAGCCAAGATGGTGGCTCGTCACCATTTCTCCCTGCTGCCGAGCCAACAGGTGTGTTGGCTCGTCACTCCGTCCTGCTGCCTAGCCAATTTTGGCTCGTCGCCATCTTTCTCCTTGCTGCCGAGCCAACAGGAGTGTTGGCTCGTTGCTTATTTCCCTTTGTCGCCGAGCCAAGTTTGACTTGTCGCCTAGGCTTTTTCTCCATACTTAGTGTTTTCAGCAGTTGATTTCGATGGGGTGGAAACTGACCCCAACAAACATCATCTGTCGCCATGGAGTACCATACGAGATCGTGACAGATAATGGCTCGCAGTTCATCTCCAATCGTTTCGAAGCTTTTTGAGACAAATGGAAAATCAGACTCAGCAAGTCTACTCCAAGATATCCACAAGGGAACGGACAGGCCGAAGTAATCAATAAAACGATCCTCGATGGTCTGAAGAAGCGCCTTGACGAGAAAAAGGGACGTTGGGCTGAAGAACTGGAGGGAGTACTTTGGTCTCACCATACCACCCCAAGACGAGCAACGGGGGAAACCCCATTCACCCTCGTATACGGAACAGAGTGTGTCATCCCACCGGAGATACATTTCCTAGGACTTCGCCGTAGACTACTACCAGAACAAGAAGGGCTCAATCATCTTTTGATGCTTGACGAATTGGACTTGATCAACGAAAAAAGGGACCGAGCCTTGATCAGGATCCAGAACTATCAGAACGCGGCAGCAAAGTATTACAACTCCAATGTTCGAGAAAGACGATTCTACAAAGGCGATTTAGTTTTACGAAAGGTCTTCCAGAATACAGCAGAGACGAATGCCAGAAAATTGGGAGCACATTGGGAAGGACCTTACAGAATCACGGAAGTAGTCAAACCTGGAGTTTACAAACTTGCTAACCTGACAGACGTTCCAGTACCGCGATCATGGAACGCAATGCATCTCAAAAAGTACTATCACTAAGCTACTTTACATGAACTACGGGGCGACTTGATCCCTGCAATGGGTACGTAGGCAGCTCGTCTTCAGATGGGTTCAGTTGCCCCCCTCTTTTCAAAAGGGGGGAGTGGGTATGTATACGCATATTCGTATACTCCCATATTTTTAAAAGATTCTACGATCTATCAAAGCTTTGCTTTTAAACACAGTTTTCATCTAAACATCCGTCAAGGACCACTGAGTCTTAACAAAACAGACATAGTCGAGCAAATCAAGCTACAATGGGCATTACGCCACTTCCCCATTACTGCTGGCCACAGTAATGAAATCTTATATCCATTTCGGATTTACACTATCACATCCGTCTCAGGATTAAAAGCGCGCTATACAAATAATTTGTTCATTATCGGAGCGGATATGTTTACGTTAACGTATCCGTAAACCGAAATATTCATCCAAAACAATACAGGCATATGAACATTGTCAGAGCGAGTACATTTATGGTAGCGTATCCGTAAACCGAAATGTTCAAAAACTAATACATGCAAACTTATGATCAATTTCGGAGCAGAGAAGTTTGTAGCAACATATCTGTGAGCCGAGTTGTTCATCTCGAACATAACGACTATGCAAATTCGTACCTGGAACCATTCATTTGAAACAGCTACTTCTTATCAAGCAAAGCATTCGGACTTGTCGTCAAACGGAAGGAACATACTTAATGTTTCCTTGCAAACATGTTTACCTAAACACAAGGATCTCTCTTATAAATCGGATGATAAAAAGAAGAAATTAAGTTCACGCGACTACTTGGATAAAGCCGTCCAGGCATTAACAAAAAATAAAAATAAAAAGTTTTAAAACTAGACAAAGAAAAGAGGATCGTAATCCTCCACTATCTCAGGAGTCATAGCCGCCTTCTGCTCCGACTCCACCATCCGCTCAGCTAATTCACCTTCGGGGGATTTGTCCTCCTCAAGGAGCGCCTCAGCAAACTCTGCAACCTTTTTCTCTAGGGCAAGATCGAGAGATTTTGCAGGAATGGTTCGGGGACTGTATCTTTAGCAAACTCCACCGGACTAAGATCAGCCAAGTCAGGCGTTCCCTTGTTAGAACTAGAAAAATCCTCGATCCCGACGCTTGCAGTAGCAGTCTCCATAGGCTCACTGTCATTGAGCTCCTTGAGAATGTCAGATCGGACTGGAGACAGTCGCAGGATTCCTCTCATTTCCGCCACGAGCTGAGCAAATGCCTCATGAGATCCCGTCAAGCCCTCCTTCTGCTCAGCTAAACTCTTCACCTCGGCATCGAGAGATGGCGGCTCATCGCTTTGGAGCAGCCCAATGAATTGAAGATTGCCTTCGATCTGGGCAAGGTCAAGCATGTTCTCCTTTGGCTCACCGTCAATCTGGCCAAGAAGCTTCGCGGCTCGGGAAACTTTGCCTTCGAACGTCATCATGGTCTCATGTCTGGCCTCTAGAATAGCTTGCTCGACCTTGCTCTCAAGAAGGTCATTCGCAGCCTCTAGCTGCCTTGTCAAGCTAGCTATATGAGCATCCCGCCTCACTTTGCCTGACTCCAACCGAATGATCCGCTCGTCAGCTTATTTGATGTGCTTTCTACTCCCTTCAGCATCAGCTTCGAGGTCCTTGATCATCTTGATGGCTCTTTCCTGTTCAGCAGCCTGATTTGCCTCGGCTTCTTTAAGCTTCCCATCCAGCTCAATGGCTTTCCACCTAGCGTCTTCGACCTTCTCGCGATCCCTACGGGCATCAGATTCGTATCCCATCACCATCCTATTAAGATGGGATATGAACTGCCCAAAACAAGAAACACTGCTTAAAAAAAAGCTGGAATGGATCGGGTAACGAAAACAAAACAAGTAAACGTCACGTACCTTAACGCCCCAGAGCGATATTTCACTATAGGCCTTGTCCTTGTGGGAGTCGAAACTCGCACAACCAAAACTTGTAAAGAGATTTAGGGATTCGACAAACTTCTATGTAAAGAAACCAAGAAACCGAGTTCCAAAGATGGAGATTTTATTCAAGTTGTTTCGAAAACTGTTTGTAAAGTAATAAGCGTTTAGCTAGGTCAATTTTCGGATCCCCTTTTCAAAGAGGTACATTGTCTATTTATACACCAATAGGTCGGCTAGGTTTCTTCCTAAACGAGAAAGGAAAACTTCCTTATTCTTCAGAATTTCCTCTATGGTTTTCATGGGCTTCTTTCTTTGCCTCATCGCCTCGGCCCACCAATGTCTTGCGGCTCATTGCCTCATCGGGTTAGGAAAAGTCAAAGTAGGGGACGAGAGCTGGTCTCATAAAAAGAAAAGTCAAACTCAAATGCAGATTCTATCTAAGACGTTGGGCTTGTTGCTTTGTTGGATCATCGATGGGCTGGCTCGTCGCCCATTTCTCCTTGATGCCGAGCTGAGGGATTTGGTTCGCCAACATGTTGGCTCGTCACCGTTCTGCTGGCTTGCCAACATGTTGGCTCGTCACCAAGTATTTGGCTTGTCTCCTACTCATTCCACTGCCTAGCCAAGATGTTGGCTCGTCACTTCTTCTTCCTACTGCCTAGCCAAGATGTTGGCTCGTCACTTCTTCTTCCTACTGCCTAGCCAAGATGTTGGCTTGTCGCACACTTCTTCCTGCTGCCTAGCCAACAGGGGTGTTGGCTCGTCACTCACTTCTTCACGCCTGCCGAGCCAAGTCTGGCTCGTCTCCTTCTGCTTCATGCTGCCGAGCCAAGTTTGGCTCGTCTCCTTCTGCTTCATGCTGCCGAGCCAAGTTTGGCTCGTCTCCTTCTGCTTCATGCTGCCGAGCCAAGTTTGGCTCGTCTCCTTCTGCTTCATGCTGCCGAGCCAAGTTTGGCTCGTCTCCTTCTGCTTCATGCTGCCGAGCCAAGTTTGGATCGTCTCCTTCTGCTTCATGCTGCCGAGCCAAGTTTGCCTCGTCACCGTTTCTCCATGATGCCGAGCCAAGTTTGGCTCGTCACCAATTCTCCCTGCTTCCGAACCAACAGGGGTGTTGGCTCATCTCCTGCTTTTTCCATTGCCTAGCCAAGTTTTGGCTCGTCGCTTACTTTCCTCCATACTTAGTATTTTTAGCAGTTGATCTCGATGGGGTGAAAACTGACCCCAACAGTTAGCCCTCCAGCTCGGCAGTATTACTGGTAATAGTGACGAGGTGAAAAGTCAAGATCGAGATCAACTCTGTTTGGGCTACCGAGCCAGCTTTGTGGTGAAGCTGTCATCCGGGCATTATTGACACATGCCGAGCCGAACTGAGTGTTACCAAGGTGTTTCATTTCCGAGCCAACACTGGAGTATCTTATCACCGAGCCAAACCCCTTGACGTGTTGCTGATTCATCTTCGATTGCGTTGCCGAGCCACTTTGGCATGTGATATATTTGTTTTTATATTGCTGAACCGACACCTTTGTCATGCTGCTGAGCCAACTTATCATTCGTTTGATCGAGCTGTTTCGGCTTAGATTGTTATTTCACCGAGCCGTCTTCTTCTGATATGCTGCCGAACCATCCCAATAAGTGATGTGTTTTTGGCTCGGCAGTAATGTTGGCTTGAAGTGTCTTTGTTCATGATTACAACTTTATTGGGAACTGTAAGCATTTCGCATGTTCCCGAGGCTGCGTGGCGTCACGCGCTGTAATTCCATGCTTCTTTATATTCAGATCTTTGTCTCACTTCCTCATTACTCACTTCTCTTCATTTCCGAAAAACCAGGTAGCTCTCTTCTCTCTCCTCTTTTCTCTTTTTTTGTTTAAGTAGTTGGCTAGGGTTTCATCGATTCTTCTGTTCCGCCGCCGCCACTATTGAATTTTCCGACCCATCTTCAAACGTGGCTCGGCATCTTCTTGCATTTTCCGATCCACCTTCAAATTCTTCCGGCGAGATCTTGCATTCTCCGAGCCATCTTCAAACTTCCATGGTGGGTGCTTGAGTTTTCCAACCCGTCCTTATTCGTATCGCGTTGCTGTTTTGATCTTCTCTGTCTTCGAGCCAAAATTACTCGTGTCGAGTGTGTATCCGAGCCAAAATTATTTCCAAATTTTTGCTAAGTGTTCAGTTTGTTTCCGAGCCAAATTTCTCGATCTTATATCGCCGAGCCAAAATCCTCAATGTCTCATATCGCCGAGCTGGAAGATTCTATTGGTTCGGCAACTTCTGCTTCACTGCTGGGTCGAAAGATGGTTTTATCTCCAGAGGTTTCCGAGCCAGCTGGGCCTAGTTCTCCGCGGGGTCGACTGCAGATTGTTGTCCCATCTCTGATAGACGAAGCATTTGATGCCGAGGCGGATGCCGAGGCAGCCTTGATACAAAGGGCTCTCGAAGAGTTTAAAGCCGAACCAGACCAATACGTCATCGACGAGGCAGAAAAAATACGGTTGGAGAGATTGTTTGCGAGCCACCAGGCTAGCACGTCGACGAGGCAAAAGTCTAAGAGAAAAGCTCCCAGGAGACGACCTGATCCGCCTGGTTCGTCTTTATGTACTGCCGAGTCCTTGGAGGCATTAAGGCATCGATTCCACATTTCAGAAGGTGTCGAATTAGTTGTTCCTGCTCCAACAGACCGAGCAAAATCTCCACCGCCTGGATATTTCACTCTCTATGAGTGCTTCTTCTACGGTTGTCTGCTCTGGTTTCCGATCCCTAGCTTGATCGTCCGCTTTTTATACAAGCATGGATTAGCGCCGAGCCAAATTACGCCTCGCGGGATGCGTCACCTAGTTTGGGATTTTGGTTAGGAGCTATGAGTGTGACGTGACCATTCGCATCTCCCACCTCCGGCAGTTTCTTGAGTTCCGGAAGATTAAAAACTCCAATGCCTACTACATCTCCAATAAGAAACAAAGAAAAATCATCGAAGGCTTTCGAAGCAAAGACGGTGATTGGGGGCACTATTTCTTCTTCGTTCCTATCAACGATGCTACGGTCGAAGCCGAGAGCCTCGATTACGTCAAGTCGGAGTGGGGAAATATTGGTGGGCGAGCCGTAGACCCTTCAGGAGATTGGTTAAAGTTTCACTTCGTAGCAAGCTGACCAATTCTTTGTTTTTGCTTTTGCAGTTCGGCGGGTTCTCCCTCGTTACCCAGAAGATACACTTGCGCTTCGGAGCACACTTGCCGAGAGAAGGTGCCATTGGGAAAAACATTTTTCCCTAAAAAGAGTCGAAAAGCCCGAGCCACTTTTACCGGAGTCGAAGTGTCCGACAGCTCGGAGTCTGAATCTCCATTGCCGAGTCCTCCAAGAAAAAACATGGGAAAAAGATTGACGATCCGTGATAGGCAGGCGCTGAAAGAGGAGAAAGCGAAAGAAGCAGCAACCCAAGCCGACGAAGCGCCTGGCACATTTGAACAAAATACCGAGCCAACTGCAGAGATGGTTGACTAGACTATTGCCGAGGTGAAGCAAAATCTTCTTCCCGAGCCTCCGGTTTTCGATGCCGAGCCTAGGGAAGTGGTCTCGGCTATTGTCTCGGTTGTCAGGCCTTCTGCCTCGGCCCTATCTCAACACAATGGGAGCAAGAGGAAAACTCCTAGTAAACGTCTCGAGGCTGATAAAGGAAAAGCTAAGGAGAAGCAGGAGAGAAGAAAACGCCATAAGCCTGCCGATCCTATTCTTGACGAGGCGGTGCAAGCGTTTACACACGACGGAGCCGAGCCGATATGTAACGATGAGGCAGCCTCAGCGACTCTGTTCTCGCAGGTTCGTTGTTCGGGAGACAGGTTGCCGCCTCTTGATGTGCTTTCTCACGGCAACCTATATGCTGACATGTCGCTCCGAGGCACCAAGGTATGTTTCGAGACTGCTTATTTTGTTTTGTTTTGAGTAAAATGACTAAGTACTGACTACTTCTTCTTGTGACCAGTTCGTCGCTTCTATCAACAAAATCGTTGCCGCTTTCGAGCATGACATACGGAAGGACAGGCGCCTGATCGAAGATGCCCGCAAGGACGCATCTTTCTTCAAAGATAAGGTTGCCGAGCTGGAGGGAAAACATGCTGACGAACTGACAACTGCCTCAGCTCGGATTGAGACCCTTGAGAAGGAGAAGGCGTATCTCAAGGATGAGTGGGACAAAACAGGTGACCTGGCGATGAGGCTGGACCGCTCTAAGTAGAAAAAAGCTGCTGAAATTGAGTCTCTGAAACTGCAACTCGTCGCTTCTCGAGCCCTGCATGAGGCAGATGTTAAAAAGGCCCAGAAGGCAGCGAGGCGAGAGGCGTCAAAGAAGTATCGGGAGCGGCTAGCCAAAATTGAGAAGAGTATTGAGGAGCTGAAGACCGCAAAGGAGAAGGAGCTTGACTTAGCCCAAGTTGACAGCAACCTGCAGTTGCTCGAGATACTGCAAAAAGATGATGCGCCTGCTCTGGACTCCGAGGCGGCAAAGTTGGCAGGGTGGAGGGTCGATTTAGCCGATGCGACTGATGAATTCGAGAGAATTGAGGCCGAGCTGAAGAAGGATTTGATGCTTTCGCCGGTTTCCTCTGACTCTGTGGACACCCTCCTTGGGAGCGAGCCAGTAGAGAATGCAGCAGCAAAGGTTGGAGTTGTAGATTTTGCCGGCTCCAATGTCGGTGCACCGGGAGTTGCTGCGTTTGCCGAGGAGAAGGCTACCGAGCTGGATCCTCTCAACTGACCCATGCTCCGTCAACTCGAAACTCTTCTTTTGTTTTATGAACCTAAGTGCCTGGACGGCTTTATCCATCTTTTTGTAGTGATTGCTTGTTTGTAAGCGTGACTCTTTGTTTGGGTTTTCCGTTCATGTTTTTGCTCAAGTAATCTCTGACTTTTGCTCCGATGTGACACTGCGAAATATTTTGTTTAGTTGAAGCATGGTTGTCTTTGTATTGAGTGCTTTGTTGTCAGTTTAGGGTTTGCGGTGTTCCGGCTTACATTCCCGTTCTTTTGACGATGAAACATATTTTAAAATCTCATACTAACCGGTAGGTTTAGTATTCATGTTTCAGAGATGTTTATGACCAGTGTACCAGGAGGTGTTTACTGGGTTTTAGAGTTTAATTTGAGTGTTAAGACTTGCGAGTTTTCGACTTACGGGTCCCTCTCAAAGATAAACTTGTAAGAATATCATCCAGGATATACCTTTCAGAAATTAGACCAGGATATACCCGGTCAGGATTTGTATTGCGCGCTTTTATACCCGTAAGAGGGTGTTGAGAACCCTATCCCGTATAGAGATAGTGGTTAAAATCCATAAAGGATGTGGCCGTTCGTCATGTTGTGGCCAGCAACGGACGAGGTGAAGAATATCCATGAAGGATGTAAGGATGTAACTTGTGTCGACTAAATGACGAGTTGTGCTAGAAAAAGTTTGAAGTTATTACCTTTAAAGAATGATGCGAGGTGTGGGAGTATACATGTATACGTACCCACTCCCCCCCCTTTTTTGAGGAGGGGGACAACTGAACCCATCCGAAGATGAGCTGCCTAGGTACCCTTTTTAGGGATCAAGTCGTCCCGTAGTTCATGTGAAGTGATTTAGTGGTAATACCTCTTTAGGTGCATTGCGTTCCAAGATCTTGGTACTGGAATATCAGACATGTTTGAGAGCTCGTATACTCCGGGTCTGACTGTCTTGATGATTTTGTAGGGTCCTTCCTAGTTTGCTCCTAGTTTGCCAGCGTTTGTTTCGGCTGTGTTCTGAAAAACTTTGCGGAGAACCAGATCACCTTCTTTGAACTTGCGACTTCTGACGTTGGTGTTGTAATACTTAGCTGCTGCCTGTTGATAATTCTGAATCCGAACCAGTGCCTGATCCCTTCGTTCGTTAACCAAGTCCAACTCATCGAGTAGCATGAGGTGATTCAGTCCTTCCTGTCCAAAAAGAAGTCTGCGGCGGACTCCAGGGAATTGGACCTCGGCTGGGATGACACATTCGGTACCATGGACAAGAGCAAAGGGTGTTTCTCCAGTGGCACGTCGCGGAGTGGTTCGGTGCGACCATAATACTCCTTCGAGTTCATCTGCCCAGCGTCCCTTCTTTGCATCAAGGCGTTTTTTCAATCCATCCAGGATGGTCTTGTTTACTGCCTCTGCTTGTCCATTCCCTTGTGGGTAGCGTGGCGTAGACTTGCTGAGTCGTATCTTCCGTTTTTCGCAGAAGGATTCAAACCTTGTAGAGATAAATTGCGAGCCGTTGTCCGTAACAATTTCATAGGGAACTCCATGTCGGCATAAGATATTTTTCCAGACGAAATTTTCGACTTGGGCATCCTTTATGTTGGCGTAAGAATCTGCTTCTATCCATTTTGAGAAGTAATCTGTCAAAACCAGCAAGAACCTCTTTTGTTTGGACCTATGCAGAGGCCCGACGATGTCCATTGACCAGCGCATGAAAGGGTAGGGCGCTGAGATTGATGATAGCAGCTCCGTAGGTTGATGAATCATTGGGGCATGTCGTTGGCATCTTTCGCACCTGGCAGAGAACTTTTCACAGTCCTTCACCATCGTTGGCCAATAGTATCCATGACGCTTGATCTTGATCGCCAAGGCTCTTCCACCGGAGTGATTGCCACACGAGCCACTATGGACCTCTGCCATGATGTTTCTTGCTTCGGCACCTTCGACGCAAGCCATCAGTGGTCCTGAGAATCTCCACTTGAAGATGTTTCCATCTAAGAGAACATATCGAGCAGCTTGAGCTCTGAGTTTTCTAGCAGTCCACTTATCTGATGGTGTCTCGCCGTCCATGATGTATACGCGAATTGCTCCCATCCATTCTTTGTCGCATCCGTAGTCCGTTTCTGTTTGTTGTGGGTCTTCCTCCATGTTCGCTACTTCACTTTCGGCCGGAGGCTCCGTTTCAGGTTCTTCCCCTATTTCAATTGCCTTGTCTTCCAATGGTGGCGTCACGTTCTGGTCATCCGGATTGGCGGTGTCGGTGCTGCCCTTTTCTGCAAGGCTTGGCCCAGATATTCTTCCGGCTCGAACAGCTGTTTGAGAGCGAGTGACCGCGTTCACGGTGTCAGATAGGCTGATACTTGGGTTTTTGATGAATTCCACTGGGATTATTCTTTTCAAGTCCGGATCGGAGGTGGATGCGAGTGCTGCTAGCGCGTCTGCCGAAGTATTTTCCCCGCGTGGTATCCGTGTTAATGTGAATTCTTCGAACTGTGCAGCCAGTCCTTTGACAATCTTTAGATAAGCTTCCATTTGGTCGTCTCTGGCTGTGTACTCGCCGCTAACTTGGTTGACCACCAGCTGTGAATCGCAGTAGGCTTGGACGTGCGAAACCTTGAGTCCAAGAGCAAGTCTCATTCCAGCTATCAAAGCTTCATATTCTGCCTCGTTATTAGATGCACGAAAACCCAGGCGGAATGACTGCTCGAGGATTTTGCCTGTTGGAGAGGTTAACCGTATTCCCACTCCGGATCCTTGTTTTGATGATGATCCATCCGCGTGAAGCCTCCATATTGTGCTCGAAGCCGGCTCTTCTATCACTTCCTCTGGGAGTTCTATCAAGAAGTCGGCTAGGACTTGAGATTTGGTGGAGTATCGGATGCTGGAAAATGATCACCTGGACAGGTGATCTTTGAGAAGATAGCCGCAGAAGCTGAGGCATCATTGTAAGCCCCTTCAGCGATTACCGGAGCGGCAGAGAGAGGTATTGCTTCGGGGATGGCTCGAGACAATTCAGTACGTCGCAATCGCTTCGAGGCTTCTCCCTTGTCGTCTACTGGCTAGCATTTTTTGCTCGTGGCTTTCTTCTCCTTAGCCTTCCCTTTGCCTTTGTCCTTATGTGGTATAATTTGAGAGTCAGCTGGACGAAGCCCCAGGATGACTCCTTTAGGAGCCGGTTCGTGAGGGTTATCAGCAGAAGTTGGCTCGGGGACAATGGTGACCACAGTTTGAGAGCTCGGGGGGCGAGATTAACTCAACGCTTTTGCCTACTTTGCTCTCTCCTTGGCTTCCGCCTCCGCTTTGGCTTTCGCGGCTGCCCGATCTCTAAAAGTAGGTCTTCCCATCGTATCTCTTGAAGAGTGAGAAGATGATGATTGCTCGACTGATTGTCCTTCCGAAAGAGCTCGGGCTCTCTCAACTCGGTGAAGATTGAAATCTCTAGACCAACACTTGCGAGCTAAAAGTGCTTCATGAACCTCGGACAGATCGGGAGGCAATGAAAGACGAAGATGACGAACTGCAAAATAACATTTATGCAAGGTCAGAAAAACCTAAAAAAGAAAAAGGGAAAACTGCTAAATAATGGAAACCCGAGCCGTGGCCCAAGTTGAGCAACGGATCGGCTACCAATTTTTCCCCAGCCAGACTTGACAAACTGAAGGCACCTCTGACCCACCGACGCTTCGGAGATAGGGTCGAAGAAGAAGTAGTTTCCCAATTATCGTCTTTCGATGGGAAACCTCTTATGATATTTCTCCTAGCTTTGCCCGACATATAGTACTTCAGCTCTCTCTTATTACGACGCCTAAACTCCAGCAAGTGTGTCAGGTGTTCGACGCCAACTTCTACATCGCACTCATAACTTCTGATCAAAATACCAACCATATGCCTGATTCCCCACACATTGATTTGAGAAATATCCAAGTTGTATCTCCAAAGAAACTGTAGGATAACTTCAGGGATCGGGAACCATAACAGGCAGCGGTAGAAGAAGCTTTCGTAGAGAGTAAAGTGGTTAGGGGAGGATTGCTAGCTCGGTCTGACGGCGAAAGAAGAACAAGCTCGACTTCCTCAGAAATGCAAAACCTATGCCTAAGGGCAGATAGCGAATCCAGGGTTGAAAGGGTTGAACCAGGTGGATCGGGTCGCTTCCTCGTTTTCTTCTTCCTTTGAGTTTGATGGTTGAGACCCATCAAACGTTTCAACTCCTGTCTGGCCACAGCTGGATCGAAGAACCAATCTTCTGGTTCAACTTTTGGCAGATCGGGATCAACTACATCAACAGAGGGGTTTGCCGCCTCGTCAAAAGGGGAATCGTGAAGTTGAGGCACTTCAAATCTCGGAGGATTCCCGGAATTGCTGCCAACTCCCGAAGATTCAGAGAGCACCATTTTCTGCCAAGGAGGGAAGGTCCAACCCCCGAACCACTTGGATCATCCAGGTTTTCTGAAATATGTGCACCAGAAGAATCTTCCCGACTACAGTTTCGGGTGAGAAACGGATCAGGAGAGAAAGATGGTTCAGGAAGCGAAGACTGTCCCGAAATGCCAAACAAGCGGGTATATGGATCGGGAGACGCAGAAACAGATGACTGAGACATTTCATTGAATTCGAAGACGGATCGGGGTCCTTAGTAGCTATGAACAGATCGGATCCCTAACAACTCGCGAAAGAGGATCTAGAGTTTCTAAGATTCAAAAGACGGATCGGGGCTCTCAGCAGCTTATCAAAATAGATCAAAACCTTTTAAAAGATGAAGAACAAGTTGAAGATCCTTTAAGGATAGCGAGTCAATCTAGATCTTCAAAGCAAACTGCCGGAAAACTTGAAGACGGCGACGGAGCTAGTTGAAGATGGATCGGTAAATTCAAGCGGATCGGCGGTGAAGGAAGAACAACGGAGTTTCGACTAAAAAATAACTTAAGCAAAAAATCTAGAGAGAGAAAGAAGAGAGAGGTAACCTGCTTTGAAGAAATTTTCGGAGAAATGAAGTGGAGAACAAATGAGGAATATCACGGATTATATAGGCAAATGGTGACGTCATTCGCCTCGGGAACCAGCAAAAACGCTTGCACTCCCCGATAAAGGTATCGAGGCAACAAAACCCCAAACTGAGTTTACGTAGGAAGTCATACCCTAACTGAATCAGCAATGCTACAAAGAAATGGTTCGGGGTTATCCACGAATCATGGTTTGGGAGCGTCATCAAAAAGACAGTTCGGGGCGACCACGAGAATCATTGATCTCACTCGATTACTTACAGCTCGGCATTAACATTACTGACACTGCCAAGCTGGAGGGCTAACTGTTGGGGTCAGATTCCACCTATTGAGAATCAACGATTGAAAAATGGCTAAGTATGAAAAAGCACTAGCAGCTGAACCCCTAACTGTGATGGAGTTGGATCGGGATCCCTAGCCGTGACGAAGCAGGTGGATCGGGTCCTCCTAACCATGAAGTAGGTGGATCGGGTCCCCCTAACCGTGAAGGATGTACCCCGATCCGTGACAAAGCAAGGGATTGGGTACCCCGATCCGTGAGAGGAAGTTGGGTCATGTACCCCGATCCGTGACAAAGCAGGTGGATCGGGTCCCCCCAACCATGAAAGTTGGATCATGTACCCCGATCCGTGACGAAGCAGGTGGATCGGGTCCCCCTAACCATGCAGCAGGTGGATCAGGGCTCCTTAGCCATGAAGCAGGTGGATCGGGTCCCCCTAACCATGAAGCAGGTGGATCGGGTCTCCCTAGCCATGAAGCAGGTGGATCGGGTCCCCCTAACCGTGAAAGGTGTACCCCGATCCATGACAAAGCAAGGGACCGGGTACCCCGATCCGTGAGAGGAAGGTTGGGTCATGTACCCCAATCTGTGACCAAGCGGGTGGATCGGGTCCCCCTAACCATGAAGCGGGTGGATCGGGGCTCCCTAGCCATGAAGCAGGTTGATCGGGTCCTCCCTAACCGTGAAAGGTGTACCCCGATCCGTGACAAAGCAAGGGATCGGGTATCCCAATCCGTAAAAGGAAGGTTGGGTCATGTACCCCGAACCACGACAAGGTGAGTTGGGCAATAGACGGATCGAGAGTCACGATCCACGGCGAAGAAGCTGGGATGAGTACCCCAATCCATGGTACGACAGACGGATCGGGGGTTACGTCCAATAGTATGTCACTCGAGCCGTGAACCATGGTGTCACCCGAGTCGTGAACCATGGTGTCACCCGAGCCATGAACCATGGTGTCACCCGATCTGTGAACCATGGTGTCACCCAAGCCAAAGGAAATGGTTTCAACGAAACCAAGCCTGGCCCAAGACAACAAAGAATTCACAACAAGTCCACAAACGGGAGTGGGCCAAACCTGGACAAGAAGCCCAGCAGGCCGAGCCACCAAAAGAAAGGAAAAACACCCGAAGAAACAGGAAATCTTCCTTATCTCTTAGGAATAGGTTTGGCCGACTCTTCCTTGTATATATACTCTTGTACACCCTCAGAAAAGGGGATCCGCAATTTACCTAGAAAAACTCTGTACTTTTGCTCTGACACAAAAAGCTTTCTAAGCAGCTTAATAAAACACCAACTTTGGATCTCTGTTTGTGTTTTTTGGTGGTTTTTACTCAGAAGTTTCGGATCTCTCTAAAAGACATAACAAATTCAATTGGCGTGGATTTACGCCTCCACAAAAAGAATATGCAAAAGTCATTGCTCCAATCTGCACAACTAAAACAAATGTCCCTGGATCTCCAAACTTCTTAGGTAACTTGTTTTGAAAAACAGCGCTGCAATCCGTTGAAACCTTCACGAAATCATATTCTCCAGAAACCTTACTTTTCACCAATCCCTTAATATGTCTTTTCATTGCGGGTATCATCTGGATTGCTGGCAAGCAGGAGCTTCACTATAAGATCATCCAAAATCTCCTTATATTTGCCTCTTCCAAGTCCTTTTGCAACTTCTTTGGGCGAGTAGGGTATGGAGCCCTTAGAACATATACATGCACAAGCTGTGGTTCCTCTGCATTCTCGTCATTAGCAAGATCCCTTACTTTCTCAGCTTCTGATTCGTCCCTCTCTTCCAGATCAATGACTACATCAGCATCGATATCCTTTAAGCCAACGAACGTTCTCCTCTTGTCTTTCTTAACAGGCAGAGTCTTACATTTTCGTCGCTCCCGTTTCAGCCACAGACCGTCGTCTTCGGAGCCACATATGGGATCGGACGACCCTTTGCTCACGAGCTGGCCAAACACGGCCTTAACCTCATCCTATAACCTCATCCTAGTCAGCAGAAACCCTTCAAAGCTCGCTTCTATCTCCGATGATTTCCGACAAGAGCTTCCACAAATCAATATCATTCTCTTTGACTTCTCCTCTGGTAATACTAAATGCACTTTCTTACTTTTCAATGCAGTCCTCACTTCACTTTTGGTCAATCCTATAGAACTAGTCTATACATAGTTATTGACTTATTGGGTGTGTGTGCGCGCGCATATAAATACTACATGATTGTAATTTTGGAAAAATATTCTTGTTTCAACAGTCAGGGTGAAAAATACAATTACTCAATCCAAACATAAATGAATCGAATAAATATAGTACACAATTACATCTATTTATGTATTTGAATAGAGTTGCAAAATATACTTGAATTTGGTATAGTATAACGCGACTAAATAATACATGCATTTACAAGATTAAACTATAAAATCAAATACTTTCTTAAAATATATTTTTGTTAATTATTTCGAACTCTAATAAAATTTTGAGGACCAACTCCTTTGATCCTAAGAGTATTTATGGTCCTAATTATCGAATCCAATTAATTTAGATAAGAATATGATTTCCCGCAAAACTTTAAGAAAATCTGCCATGTTAGGTTCATCCGTTACAGATTCTATAGACATCGGATAAATCAATGAAAAAAACTTTTATTAAAAAAATAAAAACCTTTAACAGAAATTTTTTTTAACAAAAACAATCCAAAATTGGGATTTTAATTATTGTTGGGATAAAATAATCCTCTTTGAGTTAAGCGAATCGCGTAAAGCCACGTGTTTTTGGCTTAGACAGGTCCTTCAGATCGGCCTTATGGGCCAATTCTGAGATAAGTGGGTCTTGTTTTGCAGTGATTCATATGTCTCCATAGATACTTCAGCCCACATTTGTAGTCCAGACCCTGACAGTGGGATCCGAGGCAACCGTAGCCCATCATCCCGCAACCATAGCTCAGCACCCCACAACCATAGCCCGACACCCCGAGTAGCTTACAACCGTAGTCAGGCAACCGTAGCCCAACACCTCACAACCGTCGCCCGGCACCCCGTAACTGTAGCCAAGTAGCCTGTAACCATAGCCAGGCAACCGTAGTCCAGCATCCCGCAACCGTAGCCCGATCTAACTATTAGGATCAGGGCCAGGTAAGTTCTCTAATTCTTAAGGGCATCATCATCTTTAATAAGACTAGGATTACACACACTTGTACCTCTAAACCTTAACGAAATAGTCAAAGGGTAGATAATATTTACCTTATGCATATGACAGGTGAAAAAAACTACTCTTGTGCCTACGGAAGATAAAAAGGATAGGAAGAACAATATGCCCCATGCAGCTTGTCAGACCCTACAACATATCAGCTTGATCCATGTTGACCATGTGACCCAGCAGCGTGTCTTATGTTGGCCCTGCAACATGTTGGGCCCTGCAACATGTTTGGCCCTGTGACCTGTCAGAGCCAACAGACTGCCAGACTATGCAACCTGTCAGACCTTGCAGCCTGTCAAACCCTGCAACACGTTTGGCCCATGTTTGGCCACGCAACCAGACCCGATCCAAAAAATAACCCGGTATACTAACCCAGTTCAGATATTCTCTATATAAACACCCCTTTCTCCACTAAGGAGAAGGGGAGGAGAATGCTTACCCATGTTTAACTTTTCTCTCTAAATACTTGCAAGCTTTCTTCATTCTCTTCTCTCATATTCTTTCTCGTGACCCATCGTTTCTCTTTTTCTCTCCCAATACTCCATAAACCCTTAGCTTTTTTCCACTTTTGGGGTTTAACCTCACCATCTCTTCTGACCATTCTGGTCACTACCTCCACACAAAAAAAACCCGTTCTCTTACTTTCTTACCCACTGAAGTGCCCCCTAAAGCTACAGATACTCTGTGAATCCATCCTTTCTTCGGACCCGGAGTCACTAACCACCTTTCCTCCGTGTTCCCCATTTTCTTTCTGGTTTCCGATGCATCAACCCCGTGGTCCATTTTTCTCTATCTTTTTACAGACTTGAGCGTCGGAGAGTCCTCAGGAAACACTCTTCCCCAATCGTGTTCCCCTGACTTTCACACGTTTGCTACGTGTGCAGAACACGTGCCCCCTAATGGTTGGATCCTCGGACAGCTTGACCCCACAGTAGTTGTTCATGAAGAATAAATAACCCCGAAATAATTTGGCGGTAGAAGGAGGAGGCATTTTCTCCTTAAAATTATACCTCTCTGACGGAAAGTCAGTAGAGCACCCATAGCCCAGACATCATCAGCCTTGGCGTCCCCGCCAAATATGGAATTGTCAGCAAGACGGTGCAACCACAGACGTCACCAACCGTGCAAAAATTAGCAAGAGGGTGCTAGTCAAGGCGTCACCTGCCGCGCCAATGTCACCAGGAGGACGCAAGCGCATGTATCACCAACCATGGCAGCGTCAGCCAAGAAGGTGCCAACACATGCGTCGCCAACCGTGTCAACATTAGCAATGAGGACGCTAGCACTAGCATTGCCAACCGTGGCAAGTTAGCCAAGATGGTCGCCAGCCATGCCAACATCAGCCAAAAGGACGCTAGCGCAAGCGTTGTCAACAGTGTCAACATCAACAAGCAGGGTGTTAGCGCAGACACCGCCAACAATGCCAACATCAGCCAAAAAGATGCTAGCGCAGGCGTCGTCAGCCGTAGCAATGTTAGCAAGAAAGGCGCTAGCGCAAGCATAGTTAGATGTGTCAACGTCAGCCAGGAGGACGCCAGTGTAGGTGTTGACAAGTGTGGAAACGTCGGCCAAGATGTCGCAAGCCACGTCAATGTCAGCCAAGACGACGCTAGTGCAAGCGTCGTCCGCCGTGTCAATGTTAGCAAGGAAGTGCTAGTGCAGGCGTAGCCAGTAGTATCAATGTAACCCAGGAGGACGCTAGCGTAGGAGTTGCCAAGCGTGGCAACGTTGGCCAAGAGGACACTAGCCAAGGTGTCGGAAGCCGCGCCAATGTTAGCAAAAAGGCGAAAGTCTATACGTCGTAGGCCACACCCACGTCAGCAAAAAATACGCTGGCACAAGTGGGGCCAACCGATGCAATGTCACCAATGAAAGCGCTAACCGAGGTGTCGTTAGCTATGACAACATTAACAAGGAGGATGCTAGTCTAGAAATCACCGAGAATGGCAACCTTATCAAAGAAGGCATTATCCCAAGTGTCGTCAGTCTTGGTAACGTCAGCAAGAAGGATGTCGCAGCCGAGAAGTTGACACCATGAAGTTGCCAGCAAGAGCATCGCTAGCCAATACGCACAAGGCCGGAGGTAGCCAACCAAGGAGTCTCCAACCCAAACGTTAACAACCTAAACGTTGTCAACCCTGACATCGCTAACCCTGATGTCGCCAACCCAGATGTTGTCAACCCAGATGTTGTCAACCTAAACATTACCAACCCAGACGTCGCCTGCCTAGACGCGTCAACCAAAGTGTCGCCAACAAGGGTGTTGTCAACCCAGGTACGGTCAGCCCCAGAGTCCGCAACTAAGGCAATGCCAGCCGAGAAGTTTCCCGATAAAGTGTCACCGACTTGGAAGCTGTCTCCCACTAGGAAATTACTCACCAGAAGTTTATCGATAAAGGATTCACCAGCCAAGAAGTCTCAGTCACGAGGTCGCTATCGGAGGCATCCCTAGTAGCCAACAGATGCATACCCAGTCGCCAGCCAGGGTATCTAGTGTCAAGGTCACCAGTGGAAACATACCCAGTCACCAACACTCCATCCACTAATGAAGGCCTACCCAGTCGCCAGTGGGGGGGGGGGGGGTACCCCAGTTCCAGTCGCCAACAGGAGAATCCCTAGCAAAGGTTTTGAACTAAGGTGTTGCCAACAAGAACATCATAAAGAGGGACATCGAGACCAAGGACACGGAACCCGGTATTCGAGCCCAAGTAGGAAAAAGTTTATAAATACTCTCTTCATTTATTTTATAAGTTCTCTATTCTTTGTTCTC
Organism: Pseudoturritis turrita; assembly: GCA_900406555.1. Lineage (NCBI taxonomy): Eukaryota > Viridiplantae > Streptophyta > Magnoliopsida > Brassicales > Brassicaceae > Pseudoturritis > Pseudoturritis turrita. The sequence goes on along the minus strand of OVBL01000761.1, from coordinate 67,057 downwards.
CAAAAGAATGTTCATGTCACGCATCAGACGTTTGTCAACCCATTTGCGGATCACCCGATTAAAACAGTTGGCTGACCAATCTGAAGACCAGCCAATTAAAGTGGTTGAATACCCAATCTGACGGTACAACCCCAGGGTTACATCAACTTTAGGGGTTTTGATCTTTAGACGGTTGTGCACACCGACTTGAGGGATCCAACCTTTTAAACGGGTGGCACACCCACTTGCGGATCAACCTAATGTCAGGCCTTCATTAAGGATCTCGTGCCCACAAGTCTCTGGACTGGGGTTCCGGCCCAGAGGTCATGGGCATATGGTCGTACGATTGCGTCCATGATTCGACAATGGGAGAAAAATCTTAAGCGCATGATCGTACGACTACATTTAAGGTTGAAATCCCGAAGAAACATTTGAACTCGAGAGAGAAATTCCACCCGCCGCCTGAGCCGTCAACTCAGGTTCGAATAACGGACTATGATCACAATTCGAAAATGGAAGCAAAATCTTGGATGCTTGGTCATAAGACTACATTCAAGGTTGGAATCCCGGAGAAATATTTTGAAGAGAGAAAAATTATATCCGTCACCCGAACTGTCAACTCGGATTTGAACAGTGAATCATATTCCAAACTCCACAACAGGAGGAAAATCTTGAGTGCTTGGTCATAAGACTACGTTTAAGGTTGAAATCCCGGAGAAACAATTAAAAAAGAAAGATTATATCCGTCGCCAGAATCGTCGACTCGGGTTTGAACAGCGTGTCACATTCCAAACTCGACAATGGGAGGAAAATCTTGAGTGCTTTGGCGTGAGACTACACTCAAGGGTGAAATCCCGGAGACACAATTTAAAAATAAAAAAAATTATATCCATCGCCTGAACCGTCGACTCGGATTTGAACAACAGGTCACATTCCAAACTCGACAATGGGAGGAAAATCTTTAGTGTTTGGTCATGAGACTACACTCAAGGTTGAAATCCCAAAGAAACAATTTAAAAAAGAGAAAAATTATATCCGTTGCCCGAACCGTCGACTCGGGTTTAAACAGCGGGTCAAATTCCAAACTCGACAACAAGAGAAAAATCTTGAGTGCTTAGTCGTGAGACTACGTTCAAGGTTAAAATCCCGGAGAACCAATTTAAAAAGAGAAAAAATTCTATCCGTCGCCCGAACTGTTGACTCGGGTTTGAACAGCGTGTCACATTCCAAACTCGACAATGGGAGGAAAATCTTGAGTGCTTTGGCGTGAGACTACACTCAAGGGTGAAATCCCGGAGACACAATTTAAAAATAAAAAAAATTATATCCATCGCCTGAACCGTCGACTCGGATTTGAACAACAGGTCACATTCCAAACTCGACAATGGGAGGAAAATCTTTAGTGTTTGGTCATGAGACTACACTCAAGGTTGAAATCCCAAATAAACAATTTAAAAAAGAGAAAAATTATATCCGTTGCCCGAACCGTCGACTCGGGTTTAAACAGCGGGTCAAATTCCAAACTCGACAACAAGAGAAAAATCTTGAGTGCTTAGTCGTGAGACTACGTTCAAGGTTAAAATCCCGGAGAACCAATTTAAAAAGAGAAAAAATTCTATCCGTCGCCCGAACTGTTGACTCGGGTTTGAACAGCGGGTCACATTCCAAACTCGGCAACGAGAGAAAAATCTTGAGTGCTTGGTCGTGAGACTACGCTCAAGGTTAAAATCGCGGAAAAACAATTTTTTAAAAAAAAGAGAATAAATCTATATGTCGCCTGAACTGCTTGCTCAGGTTTGAACAACGGATCGTGATCCTAACTCAACAAAGGGAAGAAAGTCTTACGCGCATGGCCATACGGCTGTATTTATGGTTTAAATCCCGGAGAAATATTTATATCCGTCACCCAAGCCCTCGACTCGGGCTCCAACAACGGAGGGGGATATTATTGGGGATAAAATAATCTCCTTTGAGTTAAACGAATTGCCTAAGGGGACATGTCGTTCGCTTAGGCGGGCCCTTCAGTATCGTTGTTTAGATCGGCCTTATGGACCAATTCTAGAGGTAAGTGGGTCTTATTTTGCAGTGTTCCATATGTCTCCACGGGTACTTCATCCCACAGTTGCAGTTAGAGGTGGGCAAAAAACCCGGAACCAAAAAATCAAACTGAACCCGACTCGAATTACCCGAACCGAACCGAACCCGAATCGATTCTCTAAAAGTACCCGAACGCATCCTCAATACATAGTACGAAAAAACTCGAACTGAATCTGGAACCAAACCGAGAACCGAACGGGTACCCGAAGTACCCGAAACATAAATTAAACTAAAGATATTTAGATTTAAAGTCGGGTATGTTCATATAGTTTAGGTAATTTTTATAGTTTTTCTTTGTTTTTTCGATCAATTCGGGTATTGTGGATATATTTGGGTAAAAATAACCAATTTAAGTATATTATTTGAATTTTTATAATTTGTTTTTATTATTTTCCGGATATTTTCAGATAATTCGAGTAAAAAATAGTTAAATCGAATCAAATCCGTAAAAAAATTCGGGTATTTATAAGTATTTCGGGTAATTTTTGAGTCTTTTGGATAAAAAAATCCAAAAATACCTGAACCCGAACCCGAACATATTTCGGGTATTAGCGGATTTCAAACTTATACCCGAACACGTGCTGCTTTACCAATGCGATCATCTAAGGTTTGATCTCGTAGTCATGTCTTGTAATAATTGGTGGACAAATGGCAGCTATGTTCTGGTAAAAGGTATGAAGAGTGTCGACATCTCCAATGGCAGGCGGTCACTGCTGCTGCAACTGTTGCAATTGTTGCAACTGCTCTTGTAGCCTCTGAAGTTCAGCTGGCATAGCAAGCGCTGGATTGTCGATATTATCACCCATTGTGACTGAATTCGACCTCACTTTTCTGTTTGATCGCTCTAACCTTGCAAGTTCCTAGTTGTTGAAGTTGAAAAGGTTGTCAGATTCTTCGCTTTTTCTCTGCATATACCTGAAACACACAAGAGAGTAAAAATTAAACTAATTAGTATATCTTAGACTAAATTTCAGTCTCAAATTTGAAGGTAATGCAATTGGTCCCTGACAACGGTGCCAAAAACTTGATACACAGAGTTTTAACCCTAAAAATATCACTGCAAGTGCACATCAACGAAGTAGTATTTAGGGATCGAATCCACGAGAACCAAGTATCACACTACAAATCTGTATGAATGAAAGTAAGCTAAGATGGCAATATGGTTGTTGGTAGCAATAATAAACGAATAGCAAATTAAGCGGTGTGAAAATCAATTAAATGAAGCGTTAGGTCAAGGGCAATTCGGAAGAATTCAGAGATCATGAACCAGACAATTATTCAGGGAACAATAAGCGCAATCTTGATCTTAAACATGAATATATAACCAATCCACTGTCGTGGTATCAATCAATTTATCTAACAACCTAAGAGTCTAAACTGTCGTTTGATCTTATAATTCTAAACAAGTATTAACGAGTAGGTTTAATATGTTCACAAATTGCCTTAACATTAGCTTTCATTGGCTAAGGACAATTCGCTTACCTATGTTCTATCATGCAATCTATAACACTTTTGATGAATAGATAAAACCCTAAATCAGAGATTAAGTGATCAATTCAATCTAAGCAATAAGAACAACGATAGGTGAAGAAAAGATGATAAATTCCTATCTATATCTGATTCAATGATTCATAAATTTTCTTGAAACCCTAAACCTAACTATGAAACTACTCAGACATGGATGCAGAGAAACAACAAGGAGATGAAAAAAAACTCATAATCAAATAAATATAAATCCAAAGAGTTCAGAAATCTTCTCAAAGATGTAGAGTTAGAGATTCGTCTCTCCAAAACTTACAAATTACATAAAACCAAAAAGTCTGAATAGAATAGAAAGCGTGTATGTAGTACTGCCTAAACAATGGCTCAAACTTGAATATATATAATAAACACGTTATGGTTGAAAATAAAAAGCAAACCCAGTGAAATAAGGAAATTAAAATTTTCCTTTTTCTGGTCAATTTGGTCTAGATCGATCGATCCAAGGTGTGGATCGATCGATCTGAGCATGGAATGATCGATATGCTTGAATTTGGTCGATCTGAGATGATACGGAAAACTGGATCGATCGATCCAAGGTATGGATCGATCGATCTGGTCTTCACAGGTCGATCCAAAAAGTTACGGTGGTTTGGCTTGAGGTTGGATAGATCGATCCATGTGTAGATCGATTGATCTGACCCATTTTCTGCTCCTTTGCTCCATTCCTTTCTCCTTATGCCTTAGATTCCAACCAAACAGCAACTGATGCTGAAAAGACTCTAAAACACAGAAAAGACTCGAAAAATCATAGAAAACTTGGGAGAATGCGTCAAAAATACAATACATCAGAAATCATCGAATCTCTCGCATTCAACGGCTCGTAGGTGTGTGTTATTCTTTTTCTCCACTCCGCGTCATTTGAGATCCTTTGGGTTAGATCTCGGGCGAGTTCCCCGACAGTTCCGAGTCAGCCTTCGGCCTCGCTGTCGTGGCTAGGTTCATTCGCGGCGGCTGAGTTTCAAAGGTGTTGAGGCGTGTGTAGGTATTTCTCTCTACTCGACACTCTCGGTGTCTGGATCTGACTTTTCTTCCCAGTGCAGATGACACAAGGCTTGGGTTTTATAGCGGAGCGTGTATGTGGTGGCTGAGTTTCTGCGATCTGGATAAGCGTTGGCTGCTTCCTCCTTTAGGTTTTAGACCCGATTTTGTAACCTAATTTCTAGGTCTTAATCCTCGGACCAGTCCCTCTTAGGTATTTCCGATTAAGGCATATCATTGTATTTTCTTTAAATTTATCATTAATGACAACCCTTTAACCAAAAAAATAAAATTAGTTGATACCCCTATTGAGGTTAAAAGAGTTCAATGAAATCCAACATGATTTATTTCTTCGAAAAAAAATTCTAGTTAATATATATTTTTTAATACAATTGAAATCGAACCAAGTTTGTCCCATCTAAATTAGTTATAATTTCTTTTCGCAATATATAATTTTAGTTTAGTTATCGTACATACCATATTAGAAATCTCACATCAAAAGTTAAGATAGGACCTAAGTTGTATATAACTTATATGAGCATTTCCATTCATTGCCAATTGATTTTAGATTTGAAACTCATAATCTCAAATGGTATCAGAACTCGAGTTTGATTTTGGCCCGTGAATGACCCGAATAGATTTTGAGTTTGATCTTGCCTTTGATTGGCTCGAATATGGTTTATTGTCGATCCTAGAATAAGATTCGATTTGAGATGGGACGAAAGAGCCATCATCTCAAGGAGACATGTTAGAAATCACAGATCAAAAATATAACGGGATCCAGAGTAACATATGAAAAGGATAGGTAGACTAAATTAGACCGAAGATAGGTAGAAGCGAAAAGATCTTAAAGACGAAAAAGGGTATCCCAAGTTATAGAATAGCACATATGGATTATTGTTAGACCAATAAAATGGTATGAACGATCATTTTTCTTTAGCCAATTCGATTATACGATTGTCGCATCTATCGCCAAACATCAGTGATAAATAGACACAATTGTTGGTAAAAAAAAAAATCATTAGTTAGATATGATGATTGGTTGTTATTGGGACAGTTGTAGCACTTGGCCAGAAGGGTGATCAGTTGATCATACAGTTATTTGGTTTTTTATAAAGTGATTGAACACACAAAGCTATAAATAGATAAGATGAAGAAGATAAAAGAAGAAGATATTGAAAAAGAAGAATGAGGATAAGAAGACAAAGATAAAGAAAAATTAGAAGAATAAAAAGAAAAAGAAAATTAGAAGAAGAGAAGAAGGAAAAGAAAATTAAAAAAAAAAATTCAGAAAAACAAAAGAAAAAAAAAACAGAAGGAGAAGAAGAAGAAGTTAGAGAAACGAAGACGATGAAAAGAAAAAGAAAAAAAAAGGTTAAGATGAAAAAAAAACAAATGTAAATGTAGATGACTACTACAATTAACATAGTTTAAATAATGTCAAAACCAAAAAAAAATATTAACTAATGATAACAAAAAGTGAATATTTACTATCATTGATGAAGTTTATAAATTCTTCATGCATGCACATGACGCAAATGAATTGCCTAAAAAGAAAAAGAAAAAATCATTTTGTTTGGTTTTGTATTTTTTCCTTGAAGATTGCAATTGTGTGTGCCTTCTATTTCTCGTCATATATAATTTTTTCAGTATGTTAAAATATTCTCACTAATTACAAAATTTTACATACTGGTATACATTATTTGTGTTTTATTTCAAAACAAATACAAAAATTATAGAACGAAAAAACCATAATTTTTAAGATCACTCAAAATATTAAAAATATTATTCTACACATATTAATTTTTTACATGCAATAAGTTTGATAATATTTATAATCCATGCCATTACAATATTTTTCATGTCTCAACTTCGAAACCAAAAAAAAATCTGAAAATTAAAACATAAATTATTTAGGGCAATTCTCACAAATGCCACCAAATCAAGTTTTGCTTCCAAATATAACACACATTTTAAAATGTTCCAATCTTACCACAATTTAATAACTAAAAGACTAAAATAACTCTCTCTCTCTCTCTCTCTCTCTCTCTCTCTCTCTCTCTCTCTCTCTCTCTCTCTCTCTCTCTCTCTCTCTCTCTCCTCTCTCTCTCTCTCTCTCTCTCTCTCTCTCCTCTCTCTCTCTCTCTCTCTCTCTCTCTCTCTCTCTCTCTCTCTCTCTCTCTCTCTCTCTCTCTCTCTCTCTCTCTCTCTCTCTCTCTCTCTCTCTCTCTCTCTCTCTCTCTCTCTCTCTCTCTCTCTCTCTCTCTCTCTCTCTCTCCTCTCTCTCTCTCTCTCTCTCTCTCTCTCTCTCTCTCTCTCTCTCTCTCTCTCTCTCTCTCTCTCTCTCTCTCTCTCTCTCTCTCTCTCTCTCTCTCTCTCTCTCTCTCTCTCTCTCTTCTCTCTCTCTCTCTCTCTCTCTCTCTCTCTCTCTCTCTCTCTCTCTCTCTCTCTCTCTCTCTCTCTCTCTCTCTCTCTCTCTCTCTCTCTCTCTCTCTCTCTCTCTCTCTCTCTCTCTCTCTCTCTCTCTCTCTCTCTCTCTCTCTCTCTCTCTCTCTCTCTCTCTCTCTCTCTCTCTCTCTCTCTCTTCTCTCTCTCTCTCTCTCTCTCTCTCTCTCTCTCTCTCTCTCTCTCTCTCTCCTATGAATCTCGATGGCTTAGATTCTCTAACAAAGTCGGGAAGACGACGATTGAGCGATGCAGATCTGGAAACGAAACTCCCGTTCGATTACTCTACAATCTCAAGCGAGAAACACGCGTTGGCAAAGCTGGTCAGGAATGAGTTTTCCGAAGAAGAAGCTAGGAAGAAATCGAGATTCGAGGGTTCGAATCTCAAAATTCTGGCTACGAAATTGGTTCCAGTTTTCGAGTGAGGGAGGTTTTACGATGAGTATTCAGCCAAGAGGAACGAGCGATTGAGGAGGAAGAAATGTAAAGAAGTTGTTGTTGCTGGAGAGGGAGGGTTAGCAAAAGGAACGCCTTACAATCTCGGCGTAAACTGTGAACCGATGACGACAAAAAGAAGAGATACTACTTCTGCCAAGAAACTTGAGAGCCTTAAGAAGACCATATCAATGGTTGAGACAACAACAACTCAGAGGTATTCTCTTAGGAGCGTGACAAAAGAGATAACTTGGCTTGTTCACTGTCTCTTTGTGTTGGATTGATATTTAACTCCAATTGTTTGCTTAGAGGTTGTGTATTTGATTGTTTGAATCCGCTGAAAAATTAGTCTCTAGGAGTTTTGAAAGATTTGTGGAAATGCAGGGGTTTGTGAAGTTTACAATGTTCTATTTTTTGGATTTTGTTATGTCATTTGTTAGTGGAGTTAAAGTCAAAGGCCGAAATGTTTTTAATTTTTGTGAAAAGATTGTATGGTTTACTTATATTTTCCTATTATTTGTAGATTTGTGTGATTAGGCATGTTCTCTTTTGATGGTAAAACAACCAAATTTGATTTTATTTGTCTATTTAAGGGGAGGAAGATGTATGTGTATATTGCTTTGTTAGCTGCAGCAAAGCAATTTTTTACTATGGATGTTTATGTCAGTTATACTTGTAACGTTTGCTTATCAATGGACCAAAGTTAACATTTTTCTTATTTGCGAGAGATTTGTGCATATACATATGTTAAATGTTACTCAAGTTGTAAACCTGGAGACATTATAGAACGTAAATCCATTTTGTCCTCTGTCATCTTTTTTCTTAATAATTTCCATGTATTTTGATAATTTAGGAAGGCCTTCCTAAATATGTAAGAATCTTTCCTAAATAAATATTTAGGAAGCCAAATATTTAGGAAGCCTTCATGATTTTTCAGGAATGATTTCTACGTATTCAAGAAAGTTTCCTAAAAAGACAAGAAACAAAGAGTTTGCTTTTTCAAATTTTGTTGTTTTTGATTTCATTCTATTTTATGTTGCACCTGAGTGTAACATGCATCCTACCGGCACTTGATGAAGATGAGAAAGATTCTTATCATTAGAAGATGTTGAAGATGCATAAAAAGATAAGATGATTAAATTGATAGACAAAAATTATCGAATAACTAAGTCTGATTAGGATAATGGAGCAATTGACGTAGGCGATGCAATTGAAGCAATTGCTCCAGCCTGTGATGCATACAAAAAATATTAAGTATTGTTAATCAAGAGATAAATTTTGAAGTCAAGAGATAAATTTTGGAGATACAACGACTTTACATAATTAGCAACCTCTAGCTTCTCTGCAAAACCTATGTAGGATGATCATTTTATAATTGGTTTGTCCATTTGAATATTTTGATTTTATGAACGTATGTATGATATTTTATAAATGTATGTATGATAATCTTATCACTTTGAGTATTTTTAGGTTTATACATATGCAAGATGTTTTATCATTTATGAATGATGGTCTTGTCACAAGAGATTCAAGTTCATCAGAATCAAAAGTGGCAATGCTTATATGATCACAAATTTTGTTGCTGTTAAGTTCAGAAACCTTTCTAAATATTTGTGAAGGCTTACTACATATTTAGGAAGGCCTTCCTAATTCGGAAGGCTTTCCAAAATATGTTGGACGATTTCCTAAATACTTACACTTTATCGAATTAGTTTATGGAATTAGACAAATATACAAGTTCACTCCATAATCATTTGCCATTTATGTGTACTCCAGGAATCAATCAATAAAATAATAAGGGGTATCCATAAAAAATGTAACCATTTGCAAACAGTAACAAATTGTAATATGGAAAATAATCACGCTTCATATATCTCTCTTGTGTGCACATCTGCCACAGCCGCTGCACAAAATATAACTTTATCATATAGGGGTTCTGCGTGAACTCTTGTCGTGTCCTTCTTTGCCACATCTGCTGCACTTGTGCCTCTAAAATTTTGAACCTAGCACTCCAAACTCTCCAACTGATCTCTTTCTCTTTTTAGGCAGTCTCCCACTACTTTGCTTAGTACGTGGAGGTCCACACAATAATCCAGCTTTTCCTAAATCATCAAAGAGTTAGGAATGTACATCATAAAAATTTGTGTAAGAAGGATATTACTTGTTTTTTGCATGCACATTGGATTCATTTACATATGAATCACCATCTAAAACTTGCAACATATGTCTTTTCTCCACATCACAAATCTGTTGAGTGTGTATGGTCTTTGATTGAATGCTGCTACCAACAATCTCAACAGCAACGTCGTTGCATTTGTTACTCACCTAAACCAAAAGAAAAAAAAATTAGTATTGAAAGAGTAGTAAGTGAGCTAAAATAAATGTGACATACATTTTAGGAAGGTCTTCCTAAATGTTTAGGAATCCTTCCCGAAATTTGTATTTAGGAAGATGTTCTAAACCTTTAGGAAAGCTTTCCTATATAGTTAATAAACAAAGAATGCACGTTTAAATTGAAAGCTATGTAATGGTAATAACTTAGTTACATGTGCGACTTACCGTTACACACAAACAAATTAGTTCAACACCTTCTTTTATCTTCTTGATAAGTGTTCTTACTTGGCGATCATTTCGCACATAAATAGGTGTAGAATCCTCTACCATTACTTTCATTCTCATTGGAAGTCCATAACTGAGTGAAATATCTCTTTCTTTAGCTAAACAATCAATGCCCAAATCTTCGACAACCATCTCAACTAGCTCCTTGTATGTAATGTTCTCATCAACCTCACAAAGGGATCCTCCTTTGTTCATATCTACAAGAAATTCCAATTGGAGCTTGTCATTTAACTTCCACTCACCAAAAGTAGCATAGATCTCGACCATACTTTTCTAAAATAAAGAAAAGAAGACAAGATTTAACTGTTTTTCCCAAATCAAGTGAACTAAGAACTAACAATTAGCTATTTCCACAATTACAAATTCCCAGGAAAAATCAAGCCAATAAAACATCATAGCAAAAACGAGCTAAACAATATCATATCAGACGTCGTTTGGGAAAATTCAGAGACAAACCAAAGGTAAAAGTGTTAGGTCGAATTTTTTCCCCAAATCAATATCAAAACTCGAATATGGTTTTGTTTTTCCCAAATCGATCCAAAAAAAAAGAGAAGAAGGAGAATACATACCGAATCTATTAGAGATTCAGATAGGGGATTCGAATCACGATCCCGATTCGATGTCGTCGTCATGATTTTCTAAAGACTGATCCCAGATTTGAAGAAATCACCGCCGATTACAGAGACCACCGTCGATTACAGAGAGCACGGCCGATTACACACTCGATCCAAGATCGCCGTCAGAATCGATCCGAGATTGCCGCCAGATTCGATTCGAGATCGCCGTCAGATTCGATCAGAGATCGCCGATTGGATCTCCGAGATCGTTTTTTTGTTGGGCTCTCTTCTTTGTTTTTTTTTTTTAAATGATAAGGATTCTTAATTAAATGAGGGCATAAATATCTTTTGTTCTCTAAACTAATGGTATTAATGGAACATTGATATTTTGGTGATAGATTTGGAAGAAAAACTTCATTTGGTGGTATTCTAGGGAATTTCTCAATTATTTATGTTGATTTTAAAATTAAATTATTAATTTTAAAATTTGGTATTAACTAAACAAACAAAGTGAAAGATTAAGACAACATAAATTCCCTTGAAAACAACGAAAATAAATAAAACTTTGCTCATTTAATGTAGAGGAAATTTGTAAAAATATTACAAAAATTTTGTGTATTTTGAAAACTAACCCATGTTTTCAAAAGTTTGAAAAATAACTTTTTACATTTAAATTTATCAAAATATCCTAAATAAATTAAATATAAAATATTTTTAAATCAAGTTGTAATATCATTGGGTAATTAATTATATTATAAAATAATTTACAAAATAAAAATATATCATTTTACTTGATTAACTAGAAGAGAAAAAATATGGATTACAAATATATCATAAGAAATCACACATGTGAAAAAATTAAAAATGATGAACTCCGGAAAATCTATGGCTTGTGCTCACGTTATATAATGTTTAGTTCACTCGATTCAATCTCTCATGAATAGTTGATTATAGAAAAATTAAGTTGAGAATTTTTTGGCATACCAAAATTCTTATATTTTGCACAATAATAATTTGATTGACGGAATTACTTTTATGCTCTAATATAAAGAATGGTCTTGTGTTATTTAAAGGCTGAGATAGGGAGTTACAGTCTTGGATCACCAAAACTAATTACGAATGTCAGAAAAAGTGAAAAATTAACCAATATATAGTTAAGGTGATGGTGGAACTCATGCAAAATCATAAGAGACATGAGTCAGTGGTGATTTTGGCAAGTGCATCAGATCATCTTTTCCGAAAAACTGATGTAATGCTTGTTGATTGGAAAGCGTGTACATTATCTCAACTGAAAGTATAACATTGTTATAGATTCCTCTACAATATCTTTCAAATGCTCGATTGAAAATTAATTTTCTGATTCTATTGTATTTTAATTTTTTGAAATCACTTGAAGCAATGACAAGAATGATACTGTTGGTATTACTTTGATGGTCATTTGGACTAGCAATGATCGACAGTTTATCCAATCTATTTAAAATATACATTTTTAATTATAAATCTCAAATTTTATAGAAGAATTATTGTCTTATAACTTTAAAAAGTTAGTTTTCAAAAACTAAAACATAAGTTAGTTTTCAAATTACATAAAATTTTTAGATAATTAAACCAAACCTCCTTTTAATATATTCCTTGTAAAAAAAATATTTTGTCCTCAAAAATTCCATTTTAATTCTTTTTCCCTCTTAAATAAAGGACTCCTTAAATAATGAATAGAATCATATGAGCAAAAGTCAAAGAAATACAGTCTTCACAAACAACTCAAAAACAAAGACAAACTGAAAAAATAGAGTAAAGAAAGGGACACACCTACATCACATTAGATCCTAGCCTTTACTATCTCGAAACAATCTTCGAGCGACGATGGACATTTTTGGGGGACATACGTTTGGTGTCGATTTTCTACAACCACACTTTTAGCTATTTTGGAATGCTCCTTTGTTATTTGATAAACTCTCAAACAAAACATCCCACATGTTTTTTCTCCGAATGCCAAGAAAGCTTTCGTCTGTTAGCATATATTGCCCAATCTCGAGGTTTGCAGATCATTTGAACTATTTCAGAGGCAGTCGCTCCAAAAACAACCTTCGAAAAATATAAGTTGCTCATGATATCCATAACCCATTCTTAGCTATGTAATTTAGCTTCCATCTCCGATTGAGCCGAAGAAAACATTATTCTACTATGTAGGATGACTTCATTTCATTAAAAGTTAGTACAAAAATACTGAGAGATGGTTTCTACTTGCAATACTTGCAACACATGAAGTCCAAGCTATTCATGGTTAAATCCGGATATTAGGTTACAAGGAACATGCTTAACCTAGTATTTGAGTCCGGAATCACAGAGCCAAGTATCCATGCATTTCAGGAGCATTAATTGTTCATGATCTAAAAATTGAGTGTATTTGTTTAGAAGATTGATGATGATTGTAAAATAATTTTGAGCAAGATATATTATACCTTTTATTTAGCGCAAAAAAGTAAAAAGGAGAACACCCAGCTATAATAATTTTTTTTTATAAATATGAAAATGGGGAAGAGTTGCCACTTTTACATCCATCGATGCTCATAACATGCATATAGTTATATATGAATTTACTTGTTAGGAAATCCTAATTATAGCTCCTCTCCCCTCTCAAACGTAGCATGGCCATATTTGAAAGTACAAACGGACAAACGTATAGACCTGATAAGAGCATGAGCATTAGCCGCAAGATCACATGGAGATGTAGACAAAATTCAGACTTCGTTGTAGGGACATGATAATCAGTTTTTCTTCAGAACCATATGAGAATACTTGGACTATACTTGTGAAGTTTTATGAACTCTCTCATAAATATGTCTGATCTTTCTCTCTCACAAAATGTTTGGGTTATCTAGTACCCGCTTTACTCAACTGATATGTACTTGTAGAGCTAGCAGTACTCTCTCAAATGTACTTTGACTAGTGGTAAACAATTGAGGCATATTAGCAGTGATAGAATAGGAATGTACATATTTCCTTTATGTATATAAGGAATACTAAATATTCCCCTAGTTATGATTGTTACCGGAAATATGTACATTCCTATTCTATCAAGCAGCACCTGTCACATCACGGAAAAAAATGTATCGATTGTGATAGTTTATGTGTTTTTTTTTTTTTTTGAAACTTAGTTTGTGTTAGTAACAGCATTTGTAAGTAGATCCTACAGCTCTCTGCTTCCTATTCCATTCTTTCCAAACTTCACAAACCTATTGATCGAGGCATTCCACTAACCCAGATTGCGCTCATGCATAAGATCGAACATCTTCTTTGCTTCCTCTAACTCCCCAGACTTTACATTCGCTACAACCAATGATATTTAGAAAACTGCATTTTTCTCTGACATTTCACCAAACACCATTTACCATTATATAATTCAACATTTTCTTCATTGATTGTGAGGGTGAAGCATGATATGGATGGCGATGTGCAAGTTATCATCACCATGCTATTTTATTAAGTTAGACATCTTGAAGATGTATGATACAAAGAATCTCAAAAAACAGCAAATAGAAAGAAACATCACCAATAAAGCAGAAAAGTCAGAACATTACCACTTGAAGATGACAAGTTCGAAGAGGTTCTGGATCCCGATTTTGGCGAATCAGCTATAGGTCGTGTTGATTCTGGTCAGTACTTTCTTGCTTCTTCAATCTGCATTTTCCCATAAATAGATTAAGAAAGGATTGTATTGTTGCTTCATGGTAACTAAGAATACATAATTGTTGATTCTTTCCACTTGGCAACATATGATTAAACACTTTAATAACCGAAAAGGAGGGGACTAATAATACGGTCACGTTAAATGAATTCAAAACTAATAATACGGTCACGTTACATGAAGAGGGGCTAGTCATCTATTATTTTATAAATATATAATATTTTCGATTTTGTGCCTTATTATAAGAGTTTTCAGTAACAAACATTATTCAAAAACTGTAAATGCAAACACAAAACATACACACAAAAATTGTTTCCAATTACGTTTTTGTTTACAATTTATAAATGATGTTTGATAAAAAAATAATTAGAAACTATAAACAAAAAAAAAAAAATTAATAATTACAAATGGAACATCATCCCTAACCCTCTAAACCAAATACTCGATAAACGAAATCCCAATATCCTTAGATTAAAGTCCAAGCCTTAAAAGCTCTTAGTATATATTCCCTGAACCTAAATCCTAATTATGTTTGGGAAAACATGTAAACAAAGAGAGAACTTGAGAAAACTTGCTGCTTGTATTAATCATAGGCGTATGCCTTATATACATACTTATAGATAACGATGAACACCACCTATGTTTATCTAACTAACACACATACTTATCAACATCATTATCGTATAATACATGAGACTTATCTCATTAGTATATTCCGGAAGATTCTAGAATCATCTAGAACCTTAACAAAACATAATTAAGAAAAGAAGGAAAAGAGAAAGGATGCATGAGAGAGAGGAGGAGAAAAAGAGGTAAACAGAGAGATAGAGAGAAAGAGATGACGAGAGGTAGAAACAGAAGAGATAAAAGAATAGAGAGATAGAGATTTTGTGAGAGAGGAAGGAGGTAGGAAAGGAGAAAAAGAAGAAGAGGACAAAGAGTAGATGAAACAGAAATGTGGAGAAGAGGCAGAGGAGGCTTCGGCTACATCGACTAAGGCAGCGGTTACACAGATGGTAAGCGACAGCATCGGAGACACGGGCACGGGGCTTCTGCGGTGCTATGACGTCGAGGCGGGATTGTCCGTTGTTGGGGTCAGTTTTCACCTTGACAAGATGAACATAGAAATAACTAAGTATTGACTAAAACGTCACCATGGGCCGAGGCAAACGTCATGCGGCCGAGGCAAACGTCACCATGGGCCGAGGCAAGTGTCAGCATGGGCTGAAGCAAACTTCACCATGGACCTAGGCAAATGTCAGCATGGGCCAAGGCAAATGTCACCATGGGCCGAGGCAAATGTCAGCATGGCCCAAGGCAAACGTCACCATGGGCCGAGGCAAATGTCACCATGGGCCGAGGCAAATCCCCCGTTGGCCCGAGGCGACGTCTTCATCTTGGACCAAGGCAAAACCTTTCCTAGGCCGAAGCAAAGCCTTCCTGGGTTGAGGTAAATCTCCCGTTGGGCCGAGATAAAACCTTCTCGGGCCGAGGCAAAATCCTCGTGGGGCGAGGCAACGTCTACACGGAAGTCGGTCAAAAGGGAAAAGGCTAAAGCGAAATCCTAGAAGAGACAAGAAATATGCCGATATCCTCGCTTAGGCGGCGGAGTCGTGTTTATAAAAAGAGGAGGAGGCATTCAGAAAAGAGGAGAACAACTGGATAGAGGAAAAACAATTTACACTTTTCTTTAGCAAAATCTTGTATCCAAAAGCTTATCAATCAGCAATAAAACCATATTTGGATCTCTTTTTCTGCAGTTCATACTTAGAAATTTCTGTTCCCCTAATTTATGAACCAAGTTAAGTTGTACGAGTTTCGACTCCCACAATTTGGCACCGTCTGTGGGGAGTATGAAACTTTCTTACTCTTCGAACTGCCGTGATCGAGATCTGAGAGATGACTACCGACGGAGACCGAGTCGCCGAAGATTCAACCAACTCTGTAGCGAATCTTCCTGGTGGAGACACGAATCCAAGAGATCCTCTCCTGGAAAACACGGAATACGTCCTAGCATCCTTAGCCGAGATGAAAAAATGATGTCCACTGTGCTAAAGAAGGTAAGCGAGCAAGACAAAGTCAACAACTCGTTAACCGAGAAACTTCATGCGCTGACTTCGGAGCAGCAATCCCAAAACTATCGTACCGGAAATTTGGTACTAGGAGCAACTCGGACAAGGAGATTCCGGAGACAACTCTTCAACATCAGCCCAACGGTCCTCAATTTTTCCACTCCTGAGAACCCGACTAGCGACGCGCCAAGGATGCCAGGAGAATTACCACCACCGCCTCAACATATAGAACAAACCCCATTGATCACCAGATCAGCCGTAACTGATGAGATGCCCGACCTGATCTGAGGCAGAAGAGCTACAAACGATAGACGCGTCCAGTTTGCCAGCGATGGTGTCAACGAACATAAGAGAGAACCAAGCCGTAGGAAGTATAACCGACGCAGAATTTCCCTCGATATCAGTACGGTCATAAGTCGAAAGAAGCAGTCTAAACCAAGTCGAGAGCCTGATGGACGAGGAGGCCATTTAATGGGAACAGCAGGCTTAATACGAGAATGAGCTGCGTAGGGCAAGTTCTGCTAGAAACTCTGAACAGATAAGGGAGATGAGCCAAGACCAGAGTAAAGAGCTCGATGAGATCCGCGCTTCGTTGGCCCGAGCTACCGCCGAGGTGAAAGCATTCAAATCTCAAGTACACAAGGTTATTAGCTCAACTCCTGAAATAGGTCGTGTGTTAGAATAAACACAGAAGACGCCACTCACAGCTTGGATAACGAGAGCAAGAGTATCCAACCCGTGAAAAATCCGAATCCCATTCTATTAAGGGACGACCGACCTGAAAGCTCACATAATGGAATTCCGCATAGCAATGGGATGAGCCAACCTCAGCGAGATGAGAGGGATCCCAGTTTTTTCCTCATGTTCGTAGAACATCTCAAGGAAGCGGCCCTCGAATGGTTTTCGCATATGGATAGTAATTCCATCAACAGTTTTGACCATTTATCAGCTGCTTTTCTAAAACATTATTCCATGTTATGGATAGAGGAACTTTCGATGCCGACATGGACTCTGTCTCAAGGTCCAACGGAATCGCTACGAAGTTTCATGGAGTATTTCAAAATGATTATTTTCAAATTTGATGGTGTGAGTGACAAAGCCGCTCTTACTGCCCCTAAGGAAATCATTGTGGTACGAGTCATATTTTCGAGAAGAAATTGCATTGAACCAACCATTGACGATCCAATATGTACTACACCGAGCCTCGAACTTTATCGTCAATGAGGAGGAGATGAAATTTTTATCACAAAGATACGGTTCAGCAAGATCAACGAGCCGAAGCAACATTCAAAGCACCACCGTGAATCCATCAGGCTTCAAGAAAAACCCTCACAACAGCAGTCTCGTTCATCACGAATGACCTAGCTTTGGTGGCGCCCATAATTACCAGGTGGGGCTGGTCGCGGGAAAGTACCTTGGAACACATGGACAAGAAATACCAGCACGTGCGACGAAAAGGCTTATTGCAAACATCATCACCAGTATGGACACCTTGTTGCGAACTGCAGAAGCCTCAACGCCGTGCTCACAGCAAAAAATTCTGGCCAGAAAATTGGGTGACGCAGTCATCTTGAAGGATTTTGAATGCGACGATGAGACAAAACAAACTCACCAAGATAACTGAGCCGACGAGCCCGTTAAGAGAGGAAGGCAAACTGACGAGGCGACACAGCAGGGGTCCAGAAGAAGAATTATGATAATGGGACGATCCCAATTTTGTATGGATATCGTGTCGGCAATCAAAGCATTCCAGCGCAGAGCTGATACTACCACCAACTGGGCCGCGCATACCAATTTGCCAAATGACGTGATTTCGTTTGAGCAGAACAAAACAGTTGGTATCAACCAGCCTCATAACGACCCCATCATTATCGAACTGATTGTGGCATATCATGATGTTTCCCGGGTGCTGATAGATACGGGAATTTATGTCGATGTTATTTTCCGCAAAACTTTAAGACGCATGGAGATCAGCATTTCCGAAGTGACTGCATCTCCGAAGCCACTAACTGGATTTTTGGGAGAAACAACAATGACCCTCAGAACAATTAGGCTACCCGTTTGAGCCGGTGGAGTAACAAAAATCGTAGAGTTTTCAGTAGCGGATCACCCCGCGATATATAACGTGATAATGGAAATGCCTTGGATAAATTCTATGATAGCCGTTCAGTCAACCTACCATCTTTGCATAAAATTCCCGATGGCGAACGGAATCAAAACCATTCGCGGAAATCAGAAAGAATCCCAAATTTTCTTTCTGGCTGAGCATAACCTTCGAAATCCGATAACAGAGTCAAACGCAGAAACAAAGCAAAGGAAGTTGAAGATGAATCGAGAACCGGCAAACGACCTGGCTAAGCTTTTATAGCAATTACAGATCACAGAGGCTCACAAAGAAGGAAACAAACCAACTTGTGACCCCGTAGTCTCAGTTTGTATAGATAATGAACACCCAAAAAGATGCATTGAGATCGAGGCCAAACTAGACGAAGCTATTAAAAAAGAATTGATCTCCTACTTAAAAGAAAAGGTGCAGCCTTTCGCTTGGACAGCAGAAGATATGCAAGGCATCAGCATCAAAGTAACATCTCACGAGCTGAACGTAGATCCAACTTTCAAGCCGATAAAGCATAAGAAGAGAAAGCTAGTCCCCGAAAGGGCAAAGGCTGTGAATGAGGAAGTACAACGGCTACTAAAAGTCGGGTCAATCACCGAGGTAAAGTACCCAAACTTGCTTGCCAACCCCGTCGTAGTGAAAAATAAGAGTGGAAAATGGCGAGTGTGTGTCGACTTCACCGACATGAACAAGGCATGTCCGAAAGATAGTTTCCCACTACTACGCATTGACCACCTAGTAGAGGCAACGGCTGGAAACAAGCTTTTGTCATTCATGGATCATTCTCAGGATACAACCAAATCCTAATGAATCCCGAAGACAGAGAGAAGACTGCTTTCATAACAGATCGTGGGATATATTGCTACAAAGTAATGCTATTCGGCCTCAAAAATACCGGCGCAACTTATCAGCTTTTGGTAAACAAGATGTTCTCACGATAGCTCGGAAAAACAATGGAGTTCTACATAGACGACATGCTCGTAAAATCCCTTGAGTAGAAGGATCACATTGCCCAACTGAAAGAATATTTCGAACAACTGAACTTGCACAACATGAAGCTCAACCTGACTAAGTGCAGATTTACGGTGACATCCGGAGAATTCCTCGGATATCTAGTCACCCACCGAGGCATCGAAGAAAATCCAAAGCAAATCAACGCTTTGATACAAATGACTTCACCAAAAAAAAAGCGCGAAGTTCAACGAGTCATAGGACGCGTTGCAGCGCTGAACCATTTTATTTCGCGATCTACCGATAAATGCATGTCGTTCTATGACACCCTAAGATGCAACAAAAATTTCAAGTGGACTGATAAGTGTGAAGAGGCTTTCCAGCAATTGAAAAAATATTTAGTAAGTCCTCCGGTCCCCGCAAAGCCTATGGAAAGAGAACCCCTATTTCTGTACATTACAATTTCTGCCACCGCAGTCAGTGAAGTGCTTGTCAGAGATGAACGCGGCGAGCTTAAACCTAGTTTTTACGTCAGCCAGACCTTAACAAATGCAGAAAGTCGGTACCCAGAGATTGAAAAATTAGCTCTCGCCGTGGTAATGTCTGCTCAGAAGCTAAGGCCATATTTTTAGTCGCACTCTGTCATGGCACTGACGACCTTCCCCTCCGAACCATCTTACATAACCCGAGTCAATCCGGAAGGCTTGCAAAATGGGCAATAGAATTCAGCGAATATGATTTTGAGTACTGGAGCAGAGCTGCACAAAATCCTAAGTGTTGGCAGATTTCCTAGTTGAACTCCCAGCAGAAGGAACGGAGGAGCCGACCTCAGATTTCGTTTGGATGCTTTACGTTGATGGATCGTCCTCAAAACAAGGGTGCGGTGTAGGAATTCATTTAACATCTCCAACTGGCAAAATTTTGGAACAATCGTTTCAGCTGTCCTTCCGCGCATCCAACAATGAGGCGGAATATGAAGCCTTGATCGCCAGCCTAAAACTGGCTCATGTAATCAAAGTCCCGAGCATTCACGCATTTTGTGACTCCCAACGGTTGCAAACCATTTTAACGGAGAATACATAGCAAGAAATGAAAGAATGGAGGCTGTGGGAGTCGAAATCAACACAATTAGAATTTGTCGGAGGTTTGTTAAGGGGGATGAAATTTCTGCGGATGAACCACAAACGAAGAGATCCAAAGATGGTTTTTATTAAGCTGTGTCGAAAAGCTTTCGTACAAGAGTTTGAGAGCAAAAAAGTCTAGGGTTTTTTGCTAAGTAAATTGCGGATCCTTTTTTCAAGAGATGTACATGGATATATATAGTCGTTCGAATTTGCCAGGTCAATCCCCAAGGGATCAGGAAAACTTCCTCATCCTTCGGGATTTCCGTTTTAGCAAGTTGGCTTGGCTTCGTGGGCCTTTGACCCATCGCGGGCCGAAGGTGGGCTTGTCGTCCTCGTATAGAAATGACTTCGGCCGCGTCGTCTTCTGGCTTCGTATAGAAATGACTTCGGCCGCGTCGTTTTCTGGCTTCGTATAAGAATGACTTCGGTAAGACAGCTCCGTATGGAAACGACTTCGGCCAGACAGTTTCGTATGGTTTTCACTTCGGCCAGATAGCTTCGTATAGATTTGACTTCGGCCGAATAGTTTCGTATGGCCGAAGCGGCCGAAGTCCGCGTTTGGCCGAAGTGGCCGAAGTCTCCATTGCCGATGTGGGCTGTGCCGAAGCGCTTCTCCGTGCCAAAGTGGGTTGTGCCGAAGTGAGCTTCCATGCCAATGTGGGCTGTACCGAAGCGCTTCTCCGTGCCGAAGTGGGGTTGCCGAAGTGGAGAAGAACTTGGCCGAAGTCTCCGCGCTTGGCCGAAGTGGCTTCAACGGCCGAAGTGCCTCGTTTGGCCGAAGTCTAGCTTGCCGATGTCTCCCCTTCGGCCAAGCGTAGCTCTGGCCGAAGTGCCTCCCTTGCCGAAGTGAGCTGTTGCCGAAGCCAAGGCTTGCCGAAGCCCAGGCTTGCCGAAGCCAAGGCTTGCCGAGGCCAAGGCCTGCCGAAGCCAAGGCCTGCCGAAGCCAAGGCTTGCCGAAGCCAAGGCCTGCCGAAGCCAAGGCCTGCCGAAGCCAAGGCTTGCCGAAGCCAAGGCGTGCCGAAGCCAAGGCTTGCCGAAGCCAAGGCTTGCCGAAGCCAAGGCTTGCCGAAGCCAAGGTTTGCCGAAGCCAAGGCTTGCCGAAGCAAGGCTTGCCGAAGCCAAGGCTTGCCGAAGCCAAGGCTTGCCGAAGCCAAGGCTTGCCGAAGCCAAGGCTTGCCGAAGCCAAGGCTTGCCGAAGCCAAGGCTTGCCGAAGTGGGTTAGTGCCGATGCCAAGCCTTGCCGAAGCCAAGGCTTGCCGAAGCCAAGGCTTGCCGATGCCAAGGCTTGCCGAAGCCAAGCCTTGCCGAAGCCAGGCATTGCCGAAGTGGGCTGTTGCCAAAGCCAAGGCTTGCCGAAGCCAAGTCTTGCCGAAGCCAAGGCTTGCCGAAGTCAAGGCTTTCCGAAGCCAAGGCTTGCCGAAGCCAAGGCTTGCCGAAGCCAAGGCTTGCCGAAGCAAAGGCTTGCCGAAGCCAAGGCTTGCCGAAGTGGGTTAGTGCCGATGCCAAGCCTTGCCGAAGCCAAGGCTTGCCGAAGCCAAGGCTTGCTGATGCCACGGCCTGCCGAAGCCAAGCCTTGCCGAAGCCAGGCATTGCCGAAGTGGGCTGTTGCCGAAGCCAAGGCTTGCCGAAGCCAAGTCTTGCCGAAGCCAAGACTTGCCGAAGCCAAGGCTTGCCGAAGTGGGTTGCCGATGCCAAGGCTTGCCGATGCCAAGGCTTGCCGAAGCCAAGCCTTGCCGAAGCCAAGCCTTGCCGAAGCCAGGCATTGCCGAAGTGGCCGAAGAAGAGCTTCCCCGCGTGCCGAAGTGGCGCGTTTTCGCGTGCCGATGTGGCCACGTCTCCGCGTGCCGAAGCGGCCGAAGACAAGCTTTCTCCGCGTGCCGAAGTGGCGCATTTTCACGTGCCAATGTGGCCACGTCTCCGCATGCCGAAGTGACGCGTCTCCGTGTCTCTTCTCTGCCGAAGTGAGCTGTGCCGAAGCCAAGGCTTGCCGAAACCAGACCTTGCCGAAGTGAGCTGTTGCCGAAGCCAAGGCTTGCCGAAGCCCAAGCTTGCCGAAGCTAAGGCTTGCCGAGGCCAAGGCCTGCCGAAGCCAAGGCCTGCCGAAGCCAAGCCTTGCCGAAGCCAGGCATTGCCGAAGTGGGCTGTTGCCGAAGCCAAGGCTTGCCGAAACCAGACCTTGCCAAAGTGAGCTGTTGCCGAAGCCAAGGCTTGCCGAAGCCCAAGCTTGCCGAAGCCAAGGCTTGCCGAGGCCAAGGCCTGCCGAAGCCAAGCCTTGCCGAAGCCAGGCATTGCCGAAGTGGGCTGTTGCCGAAGCCAAGGCTTGCCGAAACCAGACCTTGCCGAAGTGAGCTGTTGCTGAAGCCAAGGCTTGCCGAAGCCCAAGCTTGCCGAAGCCAAGGCTTGCCGAGGCCAAGGCCTGCCGAAGCCAAGGCCTGCCGAAGCCAGGCATTGCCGAAGTGGGCTGTTGCCGAAGTGGCGCATTTTCATGTGCCGATGTGGCCACGTCTCCGCATGCCGAAGTGACGCATCTCCGTGTCTCTTCTCTGCCGAAGTGAGCTGTGCCGAAGCCAAGGCTTGCCGAAGTGAACTTCTTTAGCCAGAACGGCCCCTCTTGTGCTCAAGCGGGCTCGTACAGAAATGACTTAGGCACAAATTCGGCCTTGTCTGATTCTTCGTATTTCCATACTTAACCATTTTCCCATTGATCACAGCTGGGCGGGTTTTGACCCCAACAGAGGCTTATCTAAAAGTGGTCTAAGAATTAGTGGCAAAATTCAGAGATTTCACGTTAACTCGGGTACCTAATGGCGAAAATACCCCGGCTGATGCGTTTAGCAGCTCTAGCCTCGACTTCTGATCCAGGTTTAAAGAGAATCATTCCGATGGAATTCATTGAACATCCAAGCATTGACGTCTCCGAAACCGTTGGCTTGATCACCCCATCAGAAGAGGAGTCCGACAACGATGGAGTAGCTGAAATGGAAGAAGATACGCAACTAGTAGAATTGGAATATGGCTGCGATAAAGAGTGGATGGGAGTAATCCGTGTCTACATCATGGATGGAGAGGTTCCATCTGACAAATGGGCTGCGCGAAAACTCAAAGCACAAGTGGCTCATTATATTCTGATAGACGGAGAGGTTTTCAAGTGGATGATCTCAGGACCATTGATGGCTTGCATCGAAGGCACAGAGGCCAGGAAAATTATGGAAAAATTCCACAGCGTCGGTGCCGCTAGCAATCATGATCAAACGTCACAGTTACTATTGGCCAACCATTGTGAAGGACTGTGAGAAGTTCTCCGCTAAGTGCGAAAAATGTCACTGGCACGCTCCAACAATTCATCAGCCGACTGAGATGTTGTCATCAATTTCGGCACCACATCCTTTTATATGTTGTCAATGGACATCGTCGGGCCCTACATAAATCCAAGCAGAAGAGATTTTTGCTAGTCCTAACCGATTACTTCTCCATGTGGGTGGAGACAGATTCTTACGCCAACATAAAAGACTCTCAGGTGGAACATTTCGTTTGGAAAAATATTATGTGCCAACATGAATTCCCATACGAAATGTCACTGATAATGGTTCGCAGTTCATCTCAACCTGTTTCGAAGCTTTCTGCGAAAAATAGAAAATACGTCTCAGCAAGTCCAGACCGCGTTACCCACAGGATAATGGACAAGCCGAAGCAGTGAACAAAACAATCATTGACGGTTTGAAGAAATGCCTTGATGCAAAAAAGGGCATTGGGCCAACGAGCTGGAAGGGGTCCTTTGATCTCATCGAACAACTCCACGACGAGCTACCAAAGAGACACCATTTGCACTTGTCTATGGAATGGAATGCGTGATCCCACCAGAAGTGGAGTTTCCCGGGATTCACCATCGACTCCTCCCCGGACAAGAAGGATTGAATCACTTAATGCTGCTTGACAAACTAGATTTGGTGAATAAGCAACGAGACCAAGCACTTGTTCGCATTCAAAATTATCAACAAGCCACAGCCAAGTACTACAACTCCAATGTTTGTAGTTGGAAATTTAACGAAGGAGATCTTGTTCTCCTGAAGGTTTTCCAGAATACGGTGGAAAGAAACGCAGGAAAGCAAGGAGCAAAATGGGAAGAACCTTACAGAGTTACTAAGATGGTCCGCCCAGGTGTTTACGAGATCGCTAACATGGCTGAAATTCCAGTGCCAAGATCTTGGAACGCAATGCATTTTAAAAAGTACTATCACTAAGCTACAACACATATGAACTACGAGCTGGCTTGATTCCCGAAAGGGGTACGTAGACAATCCATCTCATAATGGGTTAAGCTGTTCCCCCTCCCTCAAAAAGAGGGGGGGGGGAGGGAGTGGATACGTATACACTTACACTCCCATTTATTGTAACACGATATATTTTTTTTGGATGCATCGTCTTATCAAAACAGACACTTCGGCATACTTATTGCCTCGCAAAACACCAAATCTTATCACACATTTCGGCATACTTATCGCCTCGCAAAAACACCAAGTCTTATCAAAACAGACTAGTTTGTTCTTCTTTCGTTTGTTGCTGGCCACAACGACGGACTCTTACATCCTTTGGATTTTTACCACTACATCCTCTACAGATCTAAGCGCACTATACAAATTCTCATGTCTACTATCGGAGCAGGTACATAGGAGAAAATGTGCTCGAAAACCGAAGTAAGCATTAAAAAACCCAGTAATACTCATTCCTTTAACATTAGTCTTTGACATCTCGTAACATAACGCTTCAGTTCAGATTTAATACAAAAATGAACCGAAAGTTAGCCGAAAATCCGTTAAACATACTAATGGATAAAGCCATTCAGAAATCCCGTTCTTAAAACAAAAAATAACCAACAAAAAACAACATAACAGAGCTTAGGGGAGATTCGGATCTATAGTCTCCTCAAGGATACGATCATCGATGGGAGTACCAGCATTGAATCCAGAGAAGTCTCTTACACCAACAGCCACCGTGGTATTTTCTAATGGCTCACTAGGGAGCATAGAACCAACCGGATTACACGAGATGGGAGACATTGCCAGATTATTCTTCACCTCCAGTTCGATCTTGTCAAACTCCTCATGGGCCCCAACCAGATCGATTCGCCATTCAGACAGTTTAGCCATCTCGACATCCAAGGTTGGCGCATCATCCTTCTTGAGAATTTCGAGGAGTCGGAGATTACTATCCACATGTAAGAGGTCAAGCTCTTTCTCCTTGACCTCTTTCAAATCCTCAAAGCTCTACCATCTTTCGCCTTGCTGCCTTCTGGGCTTTCTTTACGTTTGCCTTGTTCAAGGCATTTTCTGCGATGATGCCTCTTCAGCGAATCAATCTCAACGGATTTCTTTGCCTTAGTAGCCTCATGCTTCATGCACAAATCCCCGAGTCTAATCATCTCGTTTTTAAGAAACACCTTTTCTTTCTCAAGGGCACTAATCTGAGCCGAGGAGGATTCCAGCTGCAGTGTGCTTTCTTTCAAGATCATCAAGCTTGGCCTTCAATTGCAAGGTGTTTTTTCTCGCCTCGGCGATTCGGCGCTTGTCTTTCCGAGAAAATCGGTCATAAGCAGCAATAATCTTGTTTATTGATGCCATAAAGTACAAGTAAAGAAGAGAATGTCAGTGACCGATTCCCTTTTTAAAAAAAAGAGAAATTAAAATTAAAGAACTTTGCCACATAAGGACATGTCAGCATACAACCTACCTTCAAAAAGAGTGTCACCAGGAGGAAGACGATCACTAGAAGATTTGATTTTAGAAAGGAGAGAAGCCGAGGCAACTGCATCCCTGTAAACGGGCTCGTCCCTGTCATGGTTAAACAATATCGCTGCAGGATTGGAAAGGTCGGCTCGTTTTTGTTTCTTTTCCCCATTCTCCTCCGCAATGCCTTTTCCTTTTTCGGCATTAGAAGCTTGACGCTTCCGAGACGACGGCCTGACCTCTTTGGAATCACACGGAGCAGGAGGAGGATTGGAATTAGAGGGAACACCATACATGACCTGCCTCGTCATATCATCGACTACCGGCTCGGTAACGCCCAAAGAATGATCTTGAGTTGCCTCTGCATCAATAATGCCATCAGTTTATTTGTCTTAGTTTAGGATTGGAGCATCAGCAATCCCCTGAAACAATCCAGATGCCACCTCGGCATCCCTGAGAGACGCATCGGCTCCTTTTGCATTTTTCTTCTGAGCCTTCTCCTTCATTTCCCTCTCTTTTTGTGCCTGCTTATCGCGAATTATCATCTGCTTGCCCATTAATTCGACGATATGTAACCGAGGTGCAATGGAAGATTCCGAGCTAGTGGATAGTTCAACACCAGCAAAGTGAGCTCTTGCTCTATCCACACGTGCCAATGAGAAGTATTTATCCCAGTGAGTCTTCCCATCAGCAAAGGTGTCTCTGAGAATGTAGGTGTCCTCTGGAAACGTCGGGAATATATGACGAACTGAAGAAAAAGGGAGATTAGAAACTTGGAAATAAAATAAAGACTGGAGTAGTCTAAGATCGGCTACCAATGGGTCCCCACCTCATTTTGACTTTTCCGAGGCAATCTCCGGCAATCGCCACGTCGGTTATAGGAACATAAAAAAATAACTCCCCTAATCATTTTCCTTGCTTTTAAACCCTTCGATTATTTTGCAGTTTTTCTTGGGGGAGATATAATACGTTGGAGATTTTGGGACCTTCTGAAACTCAAGGAGATGTTGGTGGTGCCGAACCCCCCACTTCGGCGTCGCACTCATAACTTAGCACCAAAATGCTTACTAGATGACACATCCCCCGGGGCGTAATCTGGTTGAGGGCTAACTCATGCTTCTTCAAGAATCACATTATCAAACCTGGGATCAGAAACAACGGGAGACTCGCATAGAAAAAACTTTCATACAAGCAGAAGTGGTTTGGCGGAGGATTGTCAGGACGATCTGATGGAGAAGACACAATCAAATCAACCTCCTTGGAGATCCTGAACCTTTGCCTCAACAATGCTAAGGACTTTTCTTTGTTGCTTTCTACAATCTACGTGGTGCATTCTCGGACACACCGGCTTTATAACTTGCAAAAAGCCTCTCCAACCGCCTTGCCTCGGCCTCGTCAACAATAAATTCTTCGGGCTCGATCTTAATACCATCAGGAGGCAACCCCTTTTCTGCCTCGGGGACATCCGTAGGAGGGTCGTGAACGAGATGTGGGATTTTGATGACTAGCCGAGTTATTCACCTCATTTGATTTGTCAGCCAAATTCGCCTAGATGTCCATATTCTCTTCGTTAGCCAAGTTGGTCTAAACACCCGAATTTGCTTCGGCAGCCAAATTTGTTTCGACATCCATATCTCATCAGAAACTGATGTTTCACCCGACTCGCTCACCTCGGGTGACCGAATAATCTTACGACCAAGTTCCCAAGGGGAATCAGCCGAGGCAAGGGAGTCTCGCAACTCATTAGATGACGACATGAAGATAAGATGAGGATGCTTTGAGATGCGTCAAAAAACTCGAAAGAACCACCGCGGCTCGGTGAAGATACTTTGAAAAATTCAAAAGAACCGTTGTGGCTTGTTGAAGATGGGTCGGTAATTCAAGGATCCACCGTGCTTCGGGTTGAAGATGGATTGGAAAAGCGAAGCAACGGCGGCGAGGAATAAAACTTAAATAAATACAAGGAAGAAAGAAGAGAGAGAAGAGAGTTCTACATTTGGGATTTGGAGGATGCAAAGTGAGATCAATTGTTAAGGTTTGTTCCGTATTGACCAGTTTGGTACGTGTACCGCCTGATTTGGTATGGTCCTGGTTTGGTGTGGTTTGGATGTCCGCATCAATTGTTATTAATTTCCTCAAATTATCTTTACGAACGAAAAAAAAAAATCCTTAAGAGACAGAACCCATATGCCAATCCTCTGAAGGCAATGACACATTCATACAAAATCCTTAAGAGATGGAACCCATATGCCAATCCTCTGAAAGCAATCTATGCTTTGATTAATAGCTCAGAACAAACATAAACAACAGCTTTGGTGTCTACCCTCATGAAGAAAACGCAAATTAGTAGCTCACCACAAACGCAAATGTAATCCATGTAAACAAAACCCTCTCTAGAATCCAACGGCAGTGAACCAAAGTACGAGATACAGAGAACAATCTTGAAGAATCACAAAAACGAAATCCAAAACTTTACTAGATCTATTGTTAAGGTTTGCTCCATATTGACCAGTTTGGTACGTGTACTGCCTGGTTTGGTATGCTCCCGGTTTGATATGTTTTGGATGTCCGCATCAAGTGAAGTTTTGGGTTTCGTTTTTGTGATTGGTCAAGATTGTTCTCTGTATCTCGTGCTTTGGTTAAATGTCGTGTGATTCTAGAGAGGATTTTGTTTACATGGGTTACATTTTCGTTTGTGGTGAGCTAATAATTTGCATTTGCTTCACGAGGGTAGACACCAAAGCTGTTGTTTATTTTTGTTCAGAGCTATTAATCAAAGCATACATTGCTATCAAAGGATTGGTATATGGATTCCGTCTCTTAAGGATTTTGTTTCGTTATCTTTCATGGAGCAGTAGCATAAGTGGTAAAACCTCCTGATTCCAAAAAAAGAGTAGGAGGAGGAGGACGATATACATAAAACAACCTTAAAAATTGATGCAGATATCCAAACCACACCAAACCAGGAGCCAACCAAACCAGGTGGTACACGTACCAAACTGGTCAATACGGAGCAAACCTTAACAATTGATCTAGTGAAGTTTTGGGTTTCGTTTTTGTGATTGTTCAAGATTGTTCTATGTATCTCATGGTTTGGTTCAGTGCCGTTGGATTCTAGAGAGGGTTTCGTTTACATGGGTTACATTTGCGTTTGTGGTGAGCTACTAATTTGCGTTTGCTTCACGAGGGTAGACACCAAAGTTGTTGTTTATGTTTGTTCTGAGCTATTAATCAAAGCATAGATTGCTTTCAGAGGATTGGCATATGGGTTCCGTTTCTTAAGGATTTTGTTTGAATGTGTCATTGCCTTCACAGGATTAGCATATGGGTTCTGTCTCTTAAGAATTTTGTTTCGTTGGTAAACATAACCTGAGGAAATTAATAACAATTGATGCGAACATCCACACCACACCAAACCAGGAGCATACCAAACTAGGCGGTACACGTACCAAACTGGTCAAGACGGAGCAAACCTTAACAATTGATCTAGTGAAGTTTTGGATTTTGTTTTTGTGATTGTTCAAGATTGTTCTCTGTATCTCTTGGTTTGGTTCACTGCCGTTGGATTCTAGAGCAAGCGGTA
The DNA here is from genome assembly GCA_900406555.1 of Pseudoturritis turrita. Lineage (NCBI taxonomy): Eukaryota > Viridiplantae > Streptophyta > Magnoliopsida > Brassicales > Brassicaceae > Pseudoturritis > Pseudoturritis turrita. The sequence goes on along the minus strand of OVBL01000761.1, from coordinate 37,148 downwards.
CACGTACCAAACTGGTCAATACAGAGCAAACCTTAACAATTGATCTAGTGAAGTTTTGGGTTTCATTTTTATGATTGTTCAAGATTGTTCTCTGTATCTCGTGCTTTGGTTCACTGCCGTTGGATTCTAGAGAGAGTTTTGTTTACATGGGTTACATTTGCATTTGTGGTGAGCTACTAATTTGCGTTTGCTTCACGAGGGTAGACACCAAAGTTGTTGATTATGTTTTTCTGAGCTATTAATCAAAGCATAGATTGCTTTCAGAGGATTGGCAAATGGGTTTCGTTTCTTAAGGATTTTGTATGAATGTGTCATTGCCTTCAGAGGATTGGCATATGGGTTCTGTCTCTTAAGGATTTTGTTTTCATTGGTAAAGATTATCTGAAGGAATTAATAATAATTGACGCAGACATCCAAACCACACTAAACCAGGAGCATACCAAACCAGGCGGTACACGTACCAAATTGGTCAATACGGAGCAAACCTTAACAATTGATCTAGTGAAGTTTTGGGTTTCGTTTTTGTGATTGTTCAAGATTGTTCTCTGTATCTCGTGGTTTGGTTCACTGCCGTTGGATTCTAGAGCAGGCGGTACACGTACCAAACTGGTCAATACGGAGCAAACCTTAACAATTGATCTAGTGAAGTTTTGGGTATCGTTTTTGTGATTGTTCAAGATTGTTCTCTGTATCTCGTGGTTTGGTTCACTGTCGTTGGATTCTAGAGCAGGCGGTACACGTACCAAACTGGTCAATACGGAGCAAACCTTAACAATTGATCTAGTGAAGTTTTGAATTTCGTTTTTGTGATTGTTCAAGATTGTTCGCTGTATCTCGTGCTTTGGTTCACTGCCATTTGATTCTAGAGAGGGTTTTGTTAACATTGGTTACATTTGTGTTTGTGGTGAGCTACTAATTTACGTTTGCTTCACGAGGGTAGACACCAAAGCTGTTTTTTATGTTTGTTCTGAGCTATTAATGAAAGCTTAGATTGCTTTCAGAGGATTGGCATATGGGTTCTGTCTCTTAAGGATTTTGTTTCGTTAACTTTCATGGAGCAGTAGCATAAGTGGTAGAACCTCCTGATTCCAAAGAAGAGGAGGAGGAGGAGGATATACATAGAACAACCTTAACAATTGATGCGGAAATCCAAACCACACCAAACCAGGAGCATACCAAACCAGACGGTACACGTACCAAACTGGTCAATACAGAGCAAACCTTAACAATTTATCTAGTGAAGTTTTAGATTTCGTTTTTGTGATTATTCAAGATTGTTCAATGTATCTCGTGGTTTGGTTCAGTGCCATTGGATTCTAGAGAGGGTTTCGTTTACATGGGTTACATTTGTGTTTGTGGTGAGCTACTCATTTGCGTTTGCGTCACGAGGGTAGACACCAAACCTGTTGTTTATGTTTGTTCTGAGCTATTAATCAAAGCATAGGTTGCTTTTAGAGGATTGGCATATGGGTTCCGTCTCTTAAGGATTTTGTTTCGTTAACTTTCATGGAGCAGTAGCATAAGTGGTAGAACCTCCTGATTCCGAAGAAGAGGAGGAGGAGGAGGAAGATATACATAGAACAAGCTTAACAACTGATGCAGACATCCAAATCACACCAAACCAAAAGCATACCAAACCAGATGGTACACGTACCAAACTGGTCAATACGGAGCAAACCTTAACAATTGATCTAGTGAAGTTTTGGACTTCGTTTTTGTGATTGTTCAAGATTGTTCTCTGTATCTCGTGCTTTGGTTCACTGCCGTTGGATTCTAGAGAGGGTTTTGTTAACATGGGTTACATTTGTGTTTGTGGTGAGATACTAATTTACGTTTGCTTCATGAGGGTAGACACCAAAGCTGTTTTTTATGTTTGGCCTGAGCTATTAATCAAAGTATAGATTGCTTTCAGAGGATTGGCATATGGGTTCCGTCTCTTAAGGATTCCGTCTCTTAAGGATTTTGTTTCGTTAACTTTCATTGAGCAGTAGCATAAGTGGTAGAACCTCCTGATTCCGAAAAAGAAGAGGGGGAGGAGGAGGATATACATAGAACAACCTTAACAATTTATGCGGACATCCAAACCACACCAAACCAGGAGCATACCAAACCAGACGGTACACGTACCAAACTGGTCAATACAGAGCAAACCTTAACAATTGATCTAGTGAAGTTTTAGATTTCGTTTTTGTGATTGTTCAAGATTGTTCAATGTATCTCGTGGTTTGGTTCAGTGCCGTTGGATTCTAGAGAGGGTTTCGTTTACATGGGTTACATTTGCGTTCGTGGTGAGCTACTCATTTTCGTTTGCTTCACGAGGATAAACACCAAACCTGTTGTTTATGTTTGTTTTGAGCTATTAATCAAAGCATGATTTGCTTTCAGAGGATTGGCATATGGGTTCCATCTTTTAAAGATTTTGTTTGAATGTGTCATTGCCTTCAGAGGATTAGCATATGGGTTCTGTCTCTTAAGGATTTTGTTTTCGTTGGTAAAGATAATCTGAGGAAATTAATAACAATTGATGCGGACATCCAAACCACACCAAACCAGGAGCATACCAAACTAGGCGGTACACGTACCAAACTGGTCAAGACGGAGCAAACCTTAACAATTGATCTAGTGAAGTTTTGGATTTTGTTTTTGTGATTGTTCAAGATTGTTCTCTGTATCTCTTGGTTTGGTTCACTACCGTTGGATTCTAGAGCAAGCGGTACACGTACCAAACTGGTCAATACAGAGCAAACCTTAACAATTGATCTAGTGAAGTTTTGGGTTTCATTTTTATGATTGTTCAAGATTATTCTCTGTATCTCGTGCTTTGGTTCACTGCCATTGGATTCTAGAGAGGGTTTCATTTACATGGGTTACATTTGTGTTTGGGGTGTGCTACTACTTTGCATTTGCTTCACGAGGGTAGACACCAAAGCTGTTGTTTATGTTTGTTCTGAGCTATTAATCAAAGCATAGATTGCTTTCAGAGAATTGGCATATGGGTTCCGTCTCTTAAGGATTTTGTTTGAATGTGTCATTGCCTTCAGAGGATTGGCATTGGATTCTGTCTCTTAAGGATTTTGTTTTTGTTGGTAAAAATAATCTGAGAAAATTAATAACAAGTGTTTTATTGTTATATTGTGATTAGGCTATTGGAGGAGGAACAAACTTCTTATATAGTGGGTATGTATATCCATTTGTTATGACTTGGTCGGGAATTTGAAAGGACATTTTGAACTCCCTTAAAAGAGGACATTTTGAGGTGTAGTCTGAGATTAAGTGGGGGGAACATGAGTATCATGAATTCGAGGACGAATTCATTTTAAGTGGAGGAGAATTGTTACACCCCTAACTCTATAAACCAAAAAACCCGATAAATTAAGGCTCGATATCCCTAGATTAAAGCCCAAATCCTAAAAACTCTTAGTATATATTCCCTAAATCTAATCCATAATTATATTTGTGAGAACATAATTAAGAAAAGAAGGAAAAGATAAAGGAGGCGTGAGATAGAGGAGAAGAAAAAGAGGCAGAGAGAGATCGTGAGAAAGAGATCACGAGAGGAAGAAGAAGAAGAGAGAAAGAGATTTCGTGAAAGAGGAAGGAGGAAGGAAATGAGGGAAAAAAGAAGAGAAGAGGTGAAGGTGAAGGTGAAACAGAGACGTGGAGACGAGGCATATGAGGCTTTGGATACACTGACGGATATAGCGGCAATACATATGGGATGTGACGGCATCGGAGACACGGACAGGGGCTCCGGCGATGATGTGACATCGGGACAGTGGTTGTCCATGACGAGGGAGATGCACCCGAGTGCAACAGAGACGACGACGACAAAATTAGAGTCGCCAGCGATAGCGACAGTGGCGGCGAGGGTCTGTGAGAGGAGATCTTGGTGAGGGCATTCTGACGGCGTAGTTTAGGTCGAGGTTCGACGTGAAATCCTAGCGGGTTCTTTGGTTACTTCTTTCCCAAGATAACCTGAAACCATAATCCTAATTAGCCCAAACATTATATATATTTTAGCAAACCCTACCCCTAAATTAGTAAACATTAATTTCCAAACTGAAAAGTCTCGAGGTTCAAAAGGAGAAACTTTAACTTACCCGAAGTAGAAGTTTTCTAAATTGGTAATTTTCCAGAAATAGAAACTTTTCTAAAGTGAAAACTTTCCTAAAGTAGAAACTTTCCTAAAAGGAAAACTTTCTAAAAAGGAAAATCTTCCAGAAATAGTAACTGTTTAGGAAATCTTAGTATCTTCTTTTGAAAGTTATTGAGAAGTGTTATGTTATTGTACAGTGCTCTTCAGTTAGAGGTTTAGAGTCAGAGGTCGGACGCAAGCGGTCTAGATCTGAGGTAGCCAAAGCAGCCAGGTGAAAAAATGTTCTGTAAACCCATACATTCAGTTGGTTGAATTGTGTTTAATATATGCTTAGCTGTGGTATGATGTTTGCTGGTATTTGGTGAGCGAGGTCTGGCTAGGTTGATTGCAAGTAGTATAATGGCATGCTAGGTTGTGTTGATTGAATGATTGATGTTGTGAGAATCAGTTGTGTGCAATATAATGCATGTATAATACTGTGTTATGGGGAAGGCCATACCAGTCATGTTTGATTGGTCCGTGTTAGCGGTGTAGCTCCACAGCTCGATAATGGCAGACGTGCCAAAACCGGGAGAAATCCACCTTGTGGCCAAATGGAGGACGGACCCGAAGAAGTGTTACCACAGAGTTGGTAAGTTACTCCATATACCCATGAGGGGGCATAATAAGAAGGTAGACTTCTTATGCCGAGAAGGGGCATAGTTGGAGGATAAACTTCCTATGTTGAGAAAGGGTATAATTAGAGGGTAAACTTCCTATGTTGAGAAAGGGTATAAAAGAACCGTTGTGGCTTGTTGAAGATGGGTCGGTAATTCAAGGATCCACCGTGCTTCGGGTTGAAGATGGATTGGAAAAGCGAAGCAACGGCGGCGAGGAATAAAACTTAAATAAATACAAGGAGGAAAGAAGAGAGAGAAGAGAGTTCTACATTTGGGATTTGGAGGATGCAAAGTGAGATCAATTGTTAAGGTTTGTTCCATATTGACCAGTTTGGTACGTGTACCGCCTGATTTGGTATGGTCCTGGTTTGGTGTGGTTTGGATGTCCGCATCAATTGTTATTAATTTCCTCAAATTATCTTTACGAACGAAAAAAAAAAAATCCTTAAGAGACAGAACCCATATGCCAATCCTCTGAAGGCAATGCCACATTCATACAAAATCCTTAAGAGATGGAACCCATATGCCAATCCTCTGAAAGCAATCTATGCTTTGATTAATAGCTCAGAACAAACATAAACAACAGCTTTGGTGTCTACCCTCATGAAGAAAACGCAAATTAGTAGCTCACCACAAACGCAAATGTAATCCATGTAAACAAAACCCTCTCTAGAATCCAACGGCAGTGAACCAAAGTACGAGATACAGAGAACAATCTTGAACAATCACAAAAACGAAATCCAAAACTTTACTAGATCTATTGTTAAGGTTTGCTCCATATTGACCAGTTTGGTACGTGTACTGCCTGGTTTTGGTATGCTCCCGGTTTGATGTGTTTTGGATGTCCGCATCAAGTGAAGTTTTGGGTTTCGTTTTTGTGATTGGTCAAGATTGTTCTCTGTATCACGTGCTTTGGTTAAATGCCGTGTGATTCTAGAGAGGATTTTGTTTACATGGGTTACATTTTCGTTTGTGGTGAGCTAATAATTTGCATTTGCTTCACGAAGGTAGACACCAAAGCTGTTGTTTATTTTTGTTCAGAGCTATTAATCAAAGCATACATTGCTAGCAGAGGATTGGTATATGGATTCCGTCTCTTAAGGATTTTGTTTCGTTATCTTTCATGGAGCAGTAGCATAAGTGGTAAAACCTCCTGATTCCAAAAAAAGAGTAGGAGGAGGAGGACGATATACATAAAACAACCTTAAAAATTGATGCGGACATCCAAACCACACCAAACCAGGAGCCGACCAAACCAGGTGGTACACGTACCAAACTGGTCAATACGGAGCAAACCTTAACAATTGATCTAGTGAAGTTTTGGGTTTCGTTTTTGTGATTGTTCAAGATTGTTCTATGTATCTCATGGTTTGGTTCAGTGCCGTTGGATTCTAGAGAGGGTTTCGTTTACATGGGTTACATTTGCGTTTGTGGTGAGCTACTAATTTGCGTTTGCTTCACGAGGGTAGACACCAAAGTTGTTGTTTATGTTTGTTCTGAGCTATTAATCAAAGCATAGATTGCTTTCAGAGGATTGGCATATGGGTTCCGTTTCTTAAGGATTTTGTTTGAATGTGTCATTGCCTTCACAGGATTAGCATATGGGTTCTGTCTCTTAAGAATTTTGTTTCGTTGGTAAACATAACCTGAGGAAATTAATAACAATTGATGCGGACATCCACACCACACCAAACCAGGAGCATACCAAACCAGGCAGTACACGTACCAAACTGGTCAATACGGAGCAAAACGTAGCAATTAATCTAGTGAAGTTTTGGGTTTCGTTTTTGTGATTATTCAAGATTTTTCTCTGTATCTCGTGGTTTGGTTCACTGCCGTTGGATTATAGAAGAGGCAGTACACGTACCAAAATGGTCAATACAGAGCAAACCTTAACAATTGATCTAGTGAAGTTTTGGGTATCGTTTTTGTGATTGTTCAGGATTGTTCTCTGTATCTCGTGCTTTGGTTCACTGCCGTTGGATTCTAGAGAGAGTTTTGTTTACATGGGTTACATTTGCATTTGTGGTGAGCTACTAATTTGCGTTTGCTTCACGAGGGTAGACACCAAAGTTGTTGTTTATGTTTTTTCTGAGCTATTAATCAAAGCATAGATTGCTTTCAGAGGATTGGCAAATGGGTTTCGTTTCTTAAGGATTTTGTATGAATGTGTCATTGCCTTCAGAGGATTGGCATATGGGTTCTGTCTCTTAAGGATTTTGTTTTCATTGGTAAAGATTATCTGAAGAAATTAATAATAATTGACGCAGACATCCAAACCACACTAAACCAAGAGCATACCAAACCAGACGGTACACGTACCAAATTGGTCAATACGGAGCAAACCTTAACAATTGATCTAGTGAAGTTTTGGGTTTCGTTTTTGTGATTGTTCAAGATTGTTCTATGTATCTCGTGGTTTGGTTCACTGCCGTTGGATTCTAGAGCAGGCGGTACACGTATCAAACTGGTCAATACGGAGCAAACCTTAACAATTGATGTAGTGAAGTTTTGGGTATCATTTTGTGATTGTTCAAGATTGTTCTCTGTATCTCGTGGTTTGGTTCACTGTCGTTGGATTCTAGAGCAGGCGGTACACGTACCAAACTGGTCAATACGGAGCAAACCTTAACAATTGATCTAGTGAAGTTTTGAATTTCGTTTTTGTGATTGTTCAAGATTGTTCGCTGTATCTCGTGCTTTGGTTCACTGCCATTTGATTCTAGAGAGGGTTTTGTTAACATTGGTTACATTTGTGTTTGTGGTGAGCTACTAATTTACGTTTGCTTCACGAGGGTAGACACCAAAGCTGTTTTTTATGTTTGTTCTGAGCTATTAATGAAAGCATAGATTGCTTTCAGAGGATTGGCATATGGGTTCCGTCTCTTAAGGATTTTGTTTCGTTAACTTTCATGGAGCAGTAGCATAAGTGGTAGAACCTCCTGATTCCAAAGAAGAGGAGGAGGAGGAGGAGGATATACATAGAACAACCTTAACAATTGATGCGGAAATCCAAACCACACCAAACCAGGAGCATACCAAACCAGACGGTACACGTACCAAACTGGTCAATACAGAGCAAACCTTAACAATTTATCTAGTGAAGTTTTAGATTTCGTTTTTGTGATTGTTCAAGATTGTTCAATGTATCTCGTGGTTTGGCTAAGTGCCATTGGATTCTAGAGAGGGTTTCGTTTACATGGGTTACATTTGCGTTTGTGGTGAGCTACTCATTTGCGTTTGCTTCACGAGGGTATACACCAAACCTGTTGTTTATGTTTGTTCTGAGCTATTAATCAAAGCATAGGTTGCTTTTAGAGGATTGGCATATGGGTTCCGTCTCTTAAGGATTTTGTTTCGTTAACTTTCATGGAGCAGTAGCATAAGTGGTAGAACCTCCTGATTCCGAAGAAGAGGAGGAGGAGGAGGAGGATATACATAGAACAAGCTTAACAACTGATGCGGACATCCAAATCACACCAAACCAAAAGCATACCAAACCAGATGGTACACGTACCAAACTGGTCAATACGGAGCAAACCTTAACAATTGATCTAGTGAAGTTTTGGACTTCGTTTTTGTGATTGTTCAAGATTGTTCTCTGTATCTCGTGCTTTGGTTCACTGCCGTTGGATTCTAGAGAGGGTTTTGTTAACATGGGTTACATTTGTGTTTGTGGTGAGATACTAATTTACGTTTGCTTCATGAGGGTAGACACCAAAGCTGTTTTTTATGTTTGGTCTGAGCTATTAATCAAAGCATAGATTGCTTTCAGAGGATTGGCATATGGGTTCCGTCTCTTAAGGATTTTGTTTCGTTAACTTTCATTGAGCAGTAGCATAAGTGGTAGAACCTCCTGATTCCGAAAAAGAAGAGGGGGAGGAGGAGGATATACATAGAACAACCTTAACAATTTATGCGGACATCCAAACCACACCAAACCAGGAGCATACCAAACCAGATGGTACACATACCAAACTGGTCAATACAGAGCAAACCTTAACAATTGATCTAGTAAAGTTTTAGATTTCGTTTTTGTGATTGTTCAAGATTGTTCAATGTATCTCGTGGTTTGGTTCAGTGCTGTTGGATTCTAGAGAGGGTTTCGTTTACATGGGTTACATTTGCGTTCGTGGTGAGCTACTTTTCGTTTGCTTCACGAGGATAGACACCAAACCTGTTGTTTATGTTTGTTTTGAGCTATTAATCAAAGCATAGATTGCTTTCAGAGGATTGGCATATGGGTTCCATCACTTAAAGATTTTGTTTGAATGTGTCATTGCCTTCAGAGGATTAGCATATGGGTTCTGTCTCTTAAGGATTTTGTTTTCGTTGGTAAAGATAATCTGAGGAAATTAATAACAATTGATGCGGACATCCAAACCACACCAAACCAGGAGCATACCAAACTAGGCGGTACACGTACCAAACTGGTCAAGACGGAGCAAACCTTAACAATTGATCTAGTGAAGTTTTGGATTTTGTTTTTGTGATTGTTCAAGATTGTTCTCTGTATCTCTTGGTTTGGTTCACTGCCGTTGGATTCTAGAGCAAGCGGTACACGTACCAAACTGGTCAATACAGAGCAAACCTTAACAATTGATCTAGTGAAGTTTTGGGTTTCATTTTTATGATTGTTCAAGATTATTCTCTGTATCTCGTGCTTTGGTTCACTGCCATTGGATTCTAGAGAGGGTTTCATTTACATGGGTTACATTTGCGTTTGGGGTGTGCTACTACTTTGCATTTGTTTCACTAGGGTAGACACCAAAGCTGTTGTTTATGTTTGTTCTGAGCTATTAATCAAAGCATAGATTGCTTTCAGAGGATTGGCATATGGATTCCGTCTCTTAAGGATTTTGTTTGAATGTGTCATTGCCTTCAGAGGATTGGCATATGGGTTCTGTCTCTTAAGGATTTTGTTTTTGTTGGTAAAAATAATCTGAGAAAATTAATAACAAGTGTTTTATTGTTATATTGTGATTAGGCTATTGGAGGAGGAACAAACTTCTTATATAGTGGGTATGTATATCCATTTATTATGACTTGGTCGGGAATTTGAAAGGACATTTTGAACTCCCTTAAAAGAGGACATTTTGAGGTGTAGTCTGAGATTAAGTGGGGGGAACATGAGTATCATGAATTCGAGGACGAATTCATTTTAAGTGGAGGAGAATTGTTACACCCCTAACCCTATAAACCAAAAAACCCGATAAATTAAGGCTCGATATCCCTAGATTAAAGCCCAAATCCTAAAAACTCTTAGTATATATTCCCTAAATCTAATCCATAATTATGTTTGTGAGAACATAATTAAGAAAAGAAGGAAAAGATAAAGGAGGCGTGAGATAGAGGAGAAGAAAAAGAGACAGAGAGAGATCGTGAGAAAGAGATCACGAGAGGAAGAAGAAGAATAGAGAAAGAGATTTCGTGAAAGAGGAAGGAGGAAGGAAATGAGGGAAAAAAGAAGAGAAGAGGTGAAGGTGAAGGTGAAACAGAGACGTGGAGACGAGGCATATGAGGCTTTGGATACACTGACGGATATAGCGGCAATACATATGGGATGTGACGGCATTGGAGACACGGACAGGGGCTCCGGCGATGATGTGACATCGGGACAGTGGTTGTCCATGACGAGGGAGATGCACTCGAGTGCAACAGAGACGACGACGACAAAATTAGAGCACCAGCGATAGCGACAGTGGCGACGAGGGTCTGTGAGAGGAGATCTTGGTGAGGGCATTCTGACGGCGTAGTTTATGTCGAGGTTCGACGTGAAACCCTAGCGGGTTCTTTGGTTACTTCTTTCCCAAGATAACCTGAAACCATAATCCTAATTAGCCCAAACATTATATATATTTTAGCAAACCCTACCCCTAAATTAGTAAACATTAATTTCCAAACTGAAAAGTCTCGAGGTTCAAAAGGAGAAACTTTAACTTACCCGAAGTAGAAGTTTTCTAAATTGGTAACTTTCCAGAAATGGAAACTTTTCTAAAGTGAAAACTTTCCTAAAGTGAAACTTTCCTAAAAGGAAAACTTTCTAAAAGGGAAAATCTTCCAGAAATAGTAACTGTTTAGGAAATCTTAGTATCTTCTTTTGAAAGTTATTGAGAAGTGTTATGTTATTGTACAGTGCTCTTCAGTTAGAGGTTTAGAGTCAGAGGTCGGACGCAAGCGGTCTAGATCTGAGGTAGCCAAAGCAGCCAGGTGAAAAAATGTTCTGTAAACCCATACATTCAGTTGGTTGAATTGTGTTTAATATATGATTAGCTGTGGTATGATGTTTGCTGGTATTTGGTGAGCGAGGTCTGGCTAGATTGATTGCAAGTAGTATAATGGCATGCTAGGTTGTGTTGATTGAATGATTGATGTTGTGAGAATAAGTTGTGTGCAATATAAGGCATGTATAATACTGTGTTATGGGGAAGGCCATACCAGTCATGTTTGATCGGTCCGTGTTAGCGGTGTAGCTCCACAGCTCGATAATGGCAGACGTGCCAAAACCGGGAGAAATCCACCTTGTGGCCAAATGGAGGACGGACCCGAAGAAGTGTTACCACAGAGTTGGTAAGTTACTCCATATACCCACGAGGGGGCATAATAAGAAGATAGACTCCTTATGCCGAGAAGGGGCATAGTTGGAGGGTAAACTTCCTATGTTGAGAAAGGGTATAATTAGAGGATAGGTTCCCTATGTCCACGAGGGACATAATATGTGGTTTTTGTGTGACTCCTTATGCCGGGAAGGAGAATAGTAGGATGGGTGTATATGAGTCATATGGGATGATCGAGATATCATTGCATCTTATATTTTTCTGGTCTTTGAGTATTTTGGACATTGTTTTGATTTACTTGTTTGGTGTGGGTTGTGAGGTCTTTGAGCCCACTTTCACTTAGTAATTTCTCCCTAAATTACTCACCTTCCTTTTTTGTTTGTCTTCGGGTAAAAGAAATTTTTTTTTAAGTGTCGAGCTCAACTTAGAATTAATCAGTATAAGGTAAACCCAGAAATCAGGGTGTCACAACAAACATAAACGAAATTATTTCGTACAAAATTAAAACAATCGAACCTCTAATATAAAACTGGGAATATATATTACCGACGATTACTAAATTGCGTAACGTTCAAAATATTAGTTATGCATGTTGATAGATTTTTTTCTATATATGCAACGAACTTTGAAATATAGAATAGTCCCATTTGAATATAAATTGATTTGTTTTTTTGTTTATACTTAAAAAGAGAAGTTGAATCAGGAACTTCTAGTTGCATTCCATCTTACGTAAGCATTCCTAGGTCAACCTCTCTTATGTTGATTTTATTGGCTACATTGTTTTTTCTCTCTCGTATTTTATTGTCGAGAATTATATTTTACTCGTTTTTTCCATTAGTATAAATCGTATAATGGTGTGAGCGATGCTAACGACGACCCCACGTATGATCCAAATTTATGCATAAAGCTCAGTGATATTTTCTAATATATTATAAATGTTAAGTATCGAACCTAAAATTAGATAAAATGCATTCATTGATTAACATAGATTATTAACATAGATTATTATCTATACTTGTAAAAAATAGGAAATAATTTAGAATGGATGGTTTTAAAAAACAAATTATACTATCAAATTTTAAACATGAACTATGTGATAAAGCGATAATATTTCTTTAACAAAAAAAAAATAAAGCGATAATATATTAATATAAACTTTTCAACGGCCAATCTTCTCTATGTTTTTTTCCTTATCAACTTGTATTTTGATGATCGAAAAAATCATTTTTCATTATGACTTGCATCATCGTTTCTCACTTGCGTACAAGATTGGTTACTAGTTGTTAAGAGAATTTGTATAATTCACATTTGATATAGTTTCATTTTAAAACCATCAAAATTGGCCTTTTCCGTGTTTAAAAAACGGAGTAGGATTTTAATAACTGGTTAGAATCTTTTGAAATATATATAATTTAACTATGAATCAGCAATTAAAAAAACTAATCAATATTTCATATGTGGTAATCCATGATGTCACACAAATTTTAAAAATAATTACCGTGATTTAAAAAGTCTATTCAAAGGTTCATTATGTCACCAAATTTTCAGTGTGTGATCGGTAAGTACAAAAAAGTCAAATCATATTTTAAAAGTAAAATAGATTCCAATTTATATCCACCTTTAACATCCTTTTTCATCTATTTTTAAAAACACAATCTTAAAATTTTTAAAGTGGTAAATCTTTTTCGCAACAGAAGAAAATTAAAAAATTCAAAGTCGTCTTAGATCAATTTTCAAGTAAATTTATAATCATATATTTATGGTTAACTAAGTTGTATGGAAGTTTTGTTGGAGATCCGATTCTCACTCTTTACGAGATGAGTTTTTATTTTATGGTCTGTATTTGTGTGTATTTGAGTGTAATTTGGATTTGTGAATTATTAGAAAGCTACATAATATAAGACATGTTGGTCGTGATCGGACCTTGCACCTCGTTACTATGTCATATTTTTGACCTTCTTTACGCAGAGACGTTGAACGATTTGTGGAACGTTATCGCGTTTGTCATTATGCAAAGGGAAAGTCTTTTAATTGAGGTCTCTACTTACCATTGCCGATACGACACAACAATTGACCGACATCAGCATGGATTTCGTCTTGGATCTACCACGAATACAACGTGGTAATGATTCAACTTCGTAGTGGTAGATCGTTTCTCTAAATGGCACACTTTATCTCGTGTAAGAAAATAACATATGTTGTTAATATGGCAGTGTTATTCATTCGCGAGATATACCGCTTGCATTCGTCGATTGTCTCGGATCGTGACACCCGATTCCTTAGTCATTTATGGCGATCATTATGGAAGTTGTTGCATACAAGCCTTGATATGAGTTCCGCCTATCATCCTCAAACGGACAGACAGACAGAGGTGACCAATCGCGTTTTGGCGATCTGCTACGTTGTCTGGTGAGGAAAAACATTAAGAGTTGGAATGCTAAGTTATTTCAAGTAGAGTTTGCTTATAATCACGCATATAGTCGAAGCCTCGGGTTTAGCCCTTTCCGGGTCGTGTATCGGTGTATGGTATCGTGCCTCATTGTCCATTGGACTTGTCTACACTACCGGATAGGACACGCTGCTACGGGCATGCCGTCGACTTTGTTGAAGATCTTTAGCTAATACACTAACAAGCTAGAACAAATATGGAAATGGCAACTGATTAATACAAGGCCGCAGCAGATCTGAAGCACTACGAAGTGTTGTTTGAGTTTGGCGATCTAGTTTGGGTGGTACTTACTAAGGATCGTATTCCCCTTCACGAGTACAATAAACTCAAATCTTGCAAGATTGGACCAATGGAAATTTTGGAACGTATCAATGCCAATGCTTATCGAGTGAAACTTCCACCGCATTTACGTAGGTCTGATATCTTTAATGTCAAGCACATATCTCCGTTTTGTGGAGACAATGACGGTTCAGATTCGTGGGCGAATTCTCCCCAACCTAGAGGGGCCTGATGTAGCACATCGTATCTATTTGTAGCTACCGCATCGTATCTACTTTTATCTACGCGTCATATCTACTTTTGAGTTATGCATCGTATCTACTTTTGTGCTGCACATCGTATCTACTTTGGGCTGCACTTTGTAGTTACTTTGGACTGCACATTGTATCTACTTTTGAATGCGCAACGTATCTACCTTAGGGTTTTCTCGAACACTTTTATCGGGTTTTTCGTGTTCGACGAGCAAGTGTGCTTTATTGTTTGCTTTTTGTTTTTGTTTCCTTTTTACAAGTAGGATTAGGTTTGGCCTACACCATCCACATTTCCTTTAAATAGTGTTTGTTTAGAGTCTTTGTCATTCACTCTTTGCTTTTGAGAAAATCAATAAAAAAACTAAAAAGTGATAACCTTAGTTATCCTAAGAACTTACGTTTGCATAGCGCTGAGAGGAGTACTCTCACCTTATTATTCTACTTTCTTTGTTATAACTTTCGCTCTCCATCAAAAACTAATTTAGTAATCTTCGTATTTTTTTTATAGAAAATATTGTCTAAAAGATAGTCTTAATCATATGTGGGATGTTATATGTGATTAAATTTTTTTAATGAATTATATTTAATCTCGGGTGATTTACGTTTGGGGGATTGATTCTCGCGACATATAATTTAAAGCGGTTTTGTTTGATAGAATTGAGAAAAATGAGAATGAAGATGATTTAAATCTTTGAATTCGAACAATATTGAATTTTTTTAGTTGATTTATTTTAAAATTTGTTCTGATTTGTGTTGTTTATAGCAATTTATAGGTTGAGGTGCGTAGAGCATCTCCATCGGCAAGTTTTTAATGAATCTTTCATGTTAAAAAAATAATAAACATATATAAAAAGAAGAGAGAGAAAGATCAAACTCTTAAAAAACTCAAGTACCATTTTTCTTCATATCATTGGTTCATTTTTTTATAGTTTAATATTTAATTATATAATTAAACTAGAGTTAAAATATTAATATTATATTAAAAGAAAAATTCTTCGAATATCTTAACCGATAGAGATGCTCTTAGTGTTTTATTGTTTATATAACGCTTTCAACACGTATTTATTTTACAACAATTATTAAAATTATTTTGGCGCTTCCCAATATCTTTTCGTCTTAGTGGTTATCAATGTGTTTATTTGCTTTCAAAGATCTTCATAGGGTTTGGATACAAAGAATTTCATCCTTGTATATGTAGAGATATCAGGTCAGGAAGCCTCCATTAGATATCAGAGGAAGGAAGTCAGAGCGGAGAGTCTATTGTTGGTAACAACTCCACGTGTCACGTTTTAATTTTTTCGGAAAAGACAAAAGCCAATCAATTTTATTTGATTTCATTTTTTATAAATCCAAAAAAATAAAATTTGAATAAAACAAAACCGAACCAAACGAAATTACAAAATAATTTAAGTTTATGTGAGCTGATTCGAAAACAACTCTCAAACTGTTGGGCCTGAGCCCAATAACCTCCGACCAAAATGTGTTTTATTTTTCCTGGGCCTAAGCAAATAAAACCTGAGCCTACAAGAAATCATTATTAACGGTGAGAGGTTGTTATATGGTTAGTTACGGTGGATAAGAAAATACACAGAAGAAACAGAGCAAGCGAGAGAGAAAAAGAAGATCACGAACAAGAGAAGTAGAGAGAGAGAGAAGAAAAACTCAACAATGGCGATTGCTTGATTGGGGACGTTTCCAGTTTTTCAACCTTTCTTCAAGCATTTTTTCTCTTCGGTTTTACTCCTCTTTCCCCTTCTTTTCTCTGCTTGTAGTGTGTTATACCTGTAACGAAACCATACACCTCGTTAATGGTGTGATCCTTGTATCTTGATTAACATAGTGGATATTCTGGGAGAAGGATCCAAGCCGAGAGGTACCCAAAAGACGGGGAACTCGGTTAACAAGTCTCATGTTCTTAAGCTTTGATTATGCTTAGTCTCAGATTCTCTAGGTTAAATTGGAGTTGAAACGGATCGATTTCTCAACAAGTGGTATCAGAGCACACCAGGTGCGAGTGCAGAGGATCTAGAGCTAAAGATCAAGGGAAGAAAGATCAAAGATACTTATTTGTTACAGAGTTGAGGAAGGTGCCTCAACAAGAATCAAATTTCAAGTGTATCTTGGTGTTATTTGTTGAATATTATAGGCGTATAATCTTAGAGGTTCTGGTTCTTTAAAAGTTGGGAGAGACTCAGAGGTTTCTTGAGGCATAACATCACCTGTTGCTACCTGCAAGAAGAATACAAGAACAAGTCAGTATGGATCCTACTCCAGGTAGGTTTGAGATGGAGAAGTTTGATGGAAGTGGTGACTTTGGACTGTGGAAGTTCAAGTTACTGGGTCAGCTGGAGATTCAAGGTCTTCTTTTTTTGTGCTAAGTGAAGACTGGACTCCTATAAGACCTCCAGCTACAGTAGAAATTAAGGAAGGTGAAACTCCTGTTGCAAAAGAAGCAGCAAGGATAGATCCCAAGAAGGCTGAAAAAGATCTCAGAACAAGAAATTTGATTGCTACATGCCTTAGTGATCGAATCTTGAGAAAGGTAATGCAAGAAAATATAGCACTTGGTATGTGGAAGGCCCTGGAAAAGGAATACCAAACAAAGTCATTACCAAACATGATTTATCTTAAGCAACAGTTTGCCAGCTTTAGGATGGAAGAAAGCAAAAGCATTGAAGAGAATGTTGATGGGTTCTTAAGGTTAGTTGTTGACCTTGCAAGTCTAAAGGTAGACATCTCTGAGGAAGATCAAGCCATACAGCTACTGTCAAGTCTTCCTCCACCGTTTGAGCCTCTGGTGCACACCCTAAAATATGGGACATGTAAGGAAACAATAACTGTTAGGGAGGTTACTAGTGCAGCTTACGACAAGGAGCTTGAGCTCAAACAGAAGGAAAAATTGAACAGATCAACAATGAAGTCAGAAAGCTTATATGTTGAGTCTAGAGGAAGATCAGAGAAAAGATATGATAAGGGTAAAGGTAATGGCTACAGGGGAAGATCTAAAAGCAGAGGCAGGTCAAAGTTTAAGCCTAGGTTCAATGCAGCAAACACAGGGGCTTGTTTTATATGCGGAAAGAAAGGGCATTTGAAAAGAGAATGTCCAGAAAAGGGTCTGAGAAAACCTGGTTAATCTGCCAATGTGGTGTTAGAGGTACCACAACCAATGGTATTGACTGTCAGTACGGATGTCTTAAAAGGGGAATGGATTCTTGACTCAGGTTGTACTTTTCATATGACTCCAGACAGGGAGTTACTCTATGACCTGAAAGAGTTTGAAGGAACAATTAGAATGGCAAATAAAAGTATCAGCCAGGTTAAAGGAATGGACAAGATCAAGATTATAAATCCAGACAGTTCAATTGTCATTCTAAGTGAGGTCAGATACGTTCCAGATTTTGATAAAAGTCTCATATATGTTGGCATGCTAGACAGAAATGGATGCAAGTATGAAGGTGGTGATGGAGTTGTTCACTACTACAAAGATGGCAAGAATGTTTTCTCAAGAAAATGGGATAATGGTTTGTATTATCTACAAGCCAAGGTAATAAATGCAGAAGCCAACACAGAAATGGAAAAGGCAAACATGACTGATATATGGCACTCTAGTCTGGGACATATGAGTTCTAAGAATATGGAGATTCATAGCAAAAATGGATATATATCAGAGGTAAAGGCAAAGGAACTTAGCTTCTGTGATAGTTGTGTGTTGGGAAAATCTCACAAGCAACCATTCCCAACTGCCAAGCACACAACTAGAGTGATCTTGGAGTATATTCACTCAGACCTTGATGTTCTCCTGCAAATCCAGAAAGCCTTGGTGGTTGCAGATACTTCATAAGCTTCATAGACGACTTCTCCAAGAAAGTTTGGGTATACTTTCTGAAAACAAAAGATGAAGCATTTGATAAGTTTAAAGAGTGGAAATCAGCTGTTGAAATGCAAACAGGCAAGAAAATAAAGTGTCTAAGGACAGACAATGGTCTGGAGTTCTGCAATAATCAGTTTGACAATCTATGCAAGGAATCAGGGATTAAAAAGCATAGAACATGTACATATACACCACAACAGAATGGTGTAGCAGAGAGATTGAATAGGACAATCATGGATAAAGTCAGATGTATGTTAGCAGAAACTAGTTTGGGAAAGGAATTATGGGCTGAAGCTACATCTACATCAGTGTATCTAATCAATAGATCACCAAATTCTTCTATTGGCTTCAAGCTACCAGAGGAAATGTGGTCTGGTACGAAGCCTGAATTGACACACCTAAGGAGATTTGGGTGTTCAGCTTTTGTTCACACAGTGCAGGACAAGACTAGTCCTAGGGCAGTGAAAGGAGTTTTCATGGGTTATCTGTTTGGCACAAAAGGATACAGAGTGTGGTTGACTGATGAAGGCAAGTGTACTACAAGCAGAAATATTGTGTTCAATGAAGTGGAGCTCTACAAACACACATTGGATAGTTCTAAGGATTCTGATTCAGAGATTGCAAACTCTGGAAAAGATACTAAGAACAAACAGAAAAAGAAGGTTACTTTTAGTACACAGTTAATCAGAGGACCTAGTAAGACTACTACTAAGACAGAAGGGTCATCAGATCAAGGTGGAGTAGTTGACACTACAGAAAACTCAGAAGGATCAGAGGATCTATGGAGTCAGAGGGTTCAGAGTCAGATCAAAGAGTTGAAGACTTAGAAGAAGAAGAAATGGACTTTTCTCTACTTTCGACACCTCATAATCGTGGTCTTTCTTCTTTTTATTTCTCTTTCTAGCTTAAGCGTCGGAAAATCGTTGAAAAATATCCTACCATCGTGTTTTCCAGATTTCAACGTGTTTGTTATTTGTGTAGAAGATTTGCCTCTAATGGTTGGACCTATAGATGAAAAATCCCCTAAAAAATGTTTTATATATTAATAACAAATGGAAATTTTTTTTATTCCATCATATGTTCTTATCTTATATGTCAAAATATGATTATAAATTATATATCTACTTACGATGTGTGTGTTTATCATAATATATAAATACTATTACAAAATTCACATATTAATGAAATTATTTGTGAAAAATAGTTCATATATTTATTAGTTATCTAACTAAAAATAATATGGAAATTGCTATGAAATTTATCTTCTTATTTATTAATATTTATCTATTTTCTCCATATATACAATAAAATAGTATTCTACATCATCTAACTAATACTTACCCATTATAATTTCATTTTAAAAAATCAAAGACAAAGTTTTACAGGTACAGTAAAAAAAAAATCTACAATCTAAATTCTACTCTAAAAATTTTTTTTTTGATAAACCGTACGAATTCCAAACTTTTGGTTCACAATTTTTTCGGTACCCAAAGTCAGACTTTATTTTCCAATTTAAAACATAACTTTCTATTCCAATAAAAAATTGAACTCGAAACACAAAATAACCAACCTTTTGTGTTACCAATAATCCACCACTCCATTAGTTAAAACTATAATTTTCATCAATGGGACCCTAAAGTCTCAAAATAATTACTTTAGAAATATAATAAGGCTATGAAAGTTGTACGTTTAGATGGTACGATTTAAAACTGGTTGAAAAATAGACAAATCGACTCGTTTCAAGGTTGACCCGACTTCCTGAACATAAAATTGCTTTTAAGAGCAGTTAAAAAATCCATACGCCCAACCAATCACCTACGTAATACGTGTGGATGCTTTTAAACCTTTCGCGAGTGGCACATGATCAATTGACAATAAGTTTTTCCCATGTCCCGTGTGTGAACTAAAACTCAAAATATCAAAAGTATACCAGTGGGTCTCACCATACACGATTATCTTCTTTTTCACATATACAGGTGGAAAGTGGAAACCCCAAGATGCAGATTCCCTGGTCAATATTGGCTTACTAAACCAGACAAGTTGGAATCAACTTTATTTCATTAGTCTTGCTTTTTATTGCGTCTTTTTTATGGTAAGGTTAATAAATAAATATATTTAATAAAATATATAGAGAATATTTTGATACACTAGAATGAGCAAAATAGCGCCGAAGACTCAATTAGTCAGGTCGTTTGTTTTTTTTTTTTTACATTCGGGATAAAAATGGGCTTGAGCCCAATTGAAGATTAAAAAGAGCAAGATAGCAATATCAGCTTTTTAAAATATTTTGTATCATAAATTTAAAGTGATAAAAAGAAAATATTAGTGGTCGTCGTTATTTCATCAAATAACTTTACTAGAAGACAAAAAAAAATTATATTTTTTTAATCTCAAAACTAATTGATATTAGTAGGATGGATAAATTTTATATGCTATCTTAATTTACAACTAGATTTTGATCCACGCCAAAAACGGGATTAAATAATTAAATAGGTTCACGAATCGATTTTAACATATACAATTTTTTAATATTTAAACGTGTATAACCAAGCATATGATTTATAATATCTATAAACGTACAAAATAATATATATTGTACATAAATTTAATAAAGTTAAATACTTTTGATCAACTATATGTTAATATCATTAGTTTTAATATTTTTATGTGTAAAACTGATTAAAAACATGCAATTTATTTCAATATCTTTTAAGTGTAAAATTGATCTTCATTTTTCGTCTAAATTGATGTTCATATAATAAAAACCTTGTTAATATATCATAAATTTTTTAAAATAGATATGGCAAGTCTAAAATACTATTTAGTTGGGCTTAAATTTGTAAAACATGTATTAACGGACTTATATTATAAAATTAATGAAAATATGTAGAGATTTCTACCATGGCATATATTTTTAATTGGTTAAAATTAAATGATGTGTTCATTAAATTGCTCATTGCTTGAAAATTTCACTTCAGCTATGAATCTATGATGATTGGTGGTGGTTTATAAATATATTATAAAAAGATCAAAATTTAAAAAATATGAATTATGGCTTAATAGACGTCTAATTTTTTTTAATTATTCAACTTAATTCAGTTTTTAGTTAAACTGGATTATTAGACTAAATAAGATAGTAAATTTTTTTTTTTAACTTGACAAAAAAAATTATACATAATTTTGGATAATCTAAATGTAATATACCATATTTATATTTTTTTCATGTATAGAAATTAAATTAGAAAATATTAAAAACAATCGCAAATGTGATTATGAAACCTTATAATTTTTATGACCATAATTTTGACGCGTTTACCTACCAAAGCACGCAAAATATTGTAATCCGATGTGAGGTATGTTAAATGAAGTGGTTTAGTCCGCTTTGACACTTCTAAATGTACAATTGTATTAATATTAAAAACAATCGCAAATGTGATTATGAAATTTTATAATTAGCTCGCATATTTACAATTGCATTACGACACAAATGCAATTGTAACAATTATTTACAACTGCATAATCAACATAGAATTGCAATCGTGAATATACAGTCTATATTAATTACATTCATATACAAAAAAATTGCAAAATAGAATAATTGAACTTCGTACTTTATTAACGAGTTTGAAATACTTTAAATATAAAAAAAGTATTGAAAAACTATAAAAACTATTTGTTTGACCATATATAAGTTAAAGAGATATTGGCAAAACTAGCCATAAATAATTTAATAATTCAAAAGATAACCATAGCAAATAATAGGTTATGATATCTCTAGTGTAATGTGTATTATAACGTAATACCTTCACGTTAATCTTCAATTTTTTCCATTTCGAATCATACATTCGTCCAGATATGATCTCTTTCTTGAATCTATGAACTATCTTCACTATCTGTAATTCACAGCTTCTATTCGCTTTCGATTATGCTAAATCCGGTGATGCGTCCTTCATTGTCGAGTAAATTGAATCTTTTCTTCGATACGTTCATCGTCGCACGTGCATCTAAGGTCGTGGTGACGGCAGTGGAGAAGGTCTTGGTTACGGTGGTGGTTGAGACCATGGTCGTAGTTACGGCGGAGCAGGAGGAAATCGCAATCGTGGACGTGCCTCCGACATAGCGTCGGTGGTTGTGGATATTGTGGTGGCTGCCGTGTCTAAAGGTTGAAGATGAAGAAGGACAAAATTGAAAGTCCATTATGACATTTGGTTACTTGCTAAATTAGCTTATGTTCATGGCTATTTTGTTTATTATTGAGCTCGATATGAATATTAGACAAATTGATCCTAAGTTAAATAAGAAATATTGACAGTAGTGACTAGTCCTGGGCGTTCGGGTATTCGGATCGGTTTTGGTTCGATTTTTCGGTTTTTCGGTTTTCGGGTATTTTGGATATAGAGATTTAGGAACTGTTCGGATATTTTAGATTTTTGGATTGGTTTCAGTTCGGTTTTCGGGTCGGTTCAGGTAGGCTTACTGAGAACTGGCTAATAACCGAAAATAGTTGGATAATTTTTGGGTTTCGGTTCGGTTCAGTTTTTGGGTGATTCGGGTAATTTCGGATAATTTTCGGGTAATTATCCGAATATCCTCTAAATTATCCGAACTACCCGAACTAACCGAAAAATAACAAAAACAAATTGTAAAATTTACCTGAACTATCCAAATATACCCGACTTTTAACCGAAATATCTTTAGATTATTTTATGTTTCGGATATTTCGGGTACCATTCGGTTTTCGGTTCGGTTCCGGTTCGGTTCGGGTATCCGCAGTTTGAATATATAGGAACCGTTCGAATATTTTAGAATTTTAGGTCGGTTTTGGTTCGGTTTTTCGATTTCAATTAATAAGCCGAGGCCTAGTAGTGACCATGGAAAAAACTATAATTAAACATCTAACCATTTGATAGGTTTGGTTAGGGTCTTTTATAGTTTTTTCCATTTTTCTCCCAAGAAACACCCTCCTTTATTTTCTTCCTTCATTTTTCTCTTTTTCCTGGGCTCGGTAACTTAAAGTAAAAACAAAAAAGAACTATCCCCTTCACATCTTTTTTAACTTGGATTTTTATGTATAAATTGATTTAATTTCATGATCCTATTAAAAAGATTATATTTTTTTCCTTGCATATGTTATGGTTTAAAAAGAATTTATGAGAATATTTCTTATTTGACAGATCTGGAGGCGGTGGGTTCACGTTTGGAGGCTCACGTTTGGAGGCTCGGGTGCTGTCGACGACGCGTTTCCGGGGTGTGTTTGGTTCGTAGCTTTGAGCAGGTCTCTGTTTTTCAGATGTCGGTTTCAAGGATTCGGTTTTCAGGATCCGGTTTAGTCCATGTCTCCTTCTCTTCCGTCTCTGATTCTGTTGATTTGGCTTGGAAAGCTTCAGGTGGCGGAGAACCTATGTTATGGATGCTATTTTCTTAATTTTGTCTCCAATATAGTTAGTTCATAAATTGATTCTTTTAAATAATGTAAAACTTATGGGAAAAAAAAAATGTCTAGTAAAAATAAAACATTTTCTTATGTTCATAAGAATTTCAATCTCAAAAACAAACAAATCATAAAATCGGAACAATAACTCTGATATATAGTACTATATTTATTTTTGCCAATAATTCCGGAGTTAAAATAGGGAGAAATTTTCATGTTATATATTTAGATGTGATAGAATATTTTTTTAGGAACACACAGATCTTATCTATACCGATTTTTCCGAACACACAGATACTTTTACATTCCTTTTTATTTTTGATTCCCATGTACACTAGCAAACAAAAGTTAAAGACTTTGCAATTTGCTTTAAAATATGAAATTTCGTCAAGCTGTAATTTGAAAAGTCAAACCTAGGCCCCTAAGCCTCACCTTTTATATAAACAGAGAAGAAAACACTTTCTTTCTCTGCCTCTCTCCTCTGTTTTCGATCTCTCTCACCATTGAAGCTTCTTCTCTCAAACATGTCGGGAGCTTTATCTTGCTCTGCGCCCGATCTCGCCGGCTTGTTAGGTCCCAATGCTACGGCGGCCGCCAACTACATCTGTGGCCAACTTGACACCGTTAACAACAAATTCACCGACGTCGCTTTCGCCGTAGACAACACATACCTTCTCTTCTCGGCTTACCTTGTCTTCTCTATGCAGCTTGGCTTCGCTATGCTCTGTGCTGGCTCGGTTAGAGCCAAGAACACTATGAACATCATGCTCACCAACGTTCTTGACGCTGCAGCCGGTGGTCTCTTCTACTATCTATTCGGTTTCGCCTTCGCCTTTGGAACTCCCTCAAATGGTTTCATCGGAAAACACAACTTCGGTCTCAAAGACTTTCCCTCTGCGTCCGCCGATTACTCTAATTTTCTTTATCAATGGGCTTTCGCTATCGCCGCCGCTGGTATCACCAGTGGCTCGATCGCTGAGCGGACTCAGTTCGTAGCTTACCTGATCTACTCCTCTTTCTTAACCGGATTTGTCTACCCGGTCGTCTCTCACTGGTTCTGGTCCGTTGATGGGTGGGCTAGTCCGTTCCGTACCGACGGAGATTTCCTTTTCAGCACCGGAGCAATCGATTTCGCTGGCTCCGGTGTTGTCCACATGGTCGGAGGCCTCGCTGGACTCTGGGGTGCTTTGATCGAAGGTCCACGACTCGGCCGGTTCGATAATAACGGCGGACGCGCCATTGCTCTACGAGGCCACTCGGCATCACTAGTAGTTCTTGGAACATTCCTCTTATGGTTCGGATGGTACGGATTCAACCCCGGTTCTTTCAACAAGATCCTCGTCTCGTACGAATCAGGCACGACCAACGGCCAGTGGAGCGCTGTCGGACGGACAGCCGTCACGACCACACTCGCTGGCTGCACCGCGGCGCTCACGACCCTCTTCGGGAAACGTCTCCTCTCGGGGCATTGGAATGTCACCGACGTATGCAACGGCCTTCTTGGAGGGTTTGCAGCGATAACCGGGGGCTGCTCTGTCGTAGAGCCGTGGGCAGCGATCATATGCGGCTTCGTGGCGGCCCTCGTTCTCCTCGGATGCAACAAACTCGCGGAGAAGCTCAGATATGACGACCCGCTTGAGGCAGCGCAGCTACACGGCGGGTGCGGCGCGTGGGGGCTAATATTCACGGCGCTTTTTGCTAAAGAAAAGTATTTGAACCAGATTTACGGCATGAAGCCCGGAAGGCCGCACGGTTTGTTCATGGGCGGTGGAGGGAAACTGCTAGGAGCTCAGCTTATTCAAATACTTGTGATCACAGGTTGGGT
Organism: Pseudoturritis turrita; assembly: GCA_900406555.1. Classification (NCBI taxonomy): domain Eukaryota; kingdom Viridiplantae; phylum Streptophyta; class Magnoliopsida; order Brassicales; family Brassicaceae; genus Pseudoturritis; species Pseudoturritis turrita. The sequence continues at coordinate 11,730 of OVBL01000761.1, read as the reverse complement.
GAGTGCGACCATGGGAACGCTTTTCTTTATCCTTAAGAAAATGAAACTATTGCGGATATCGGCCGAAGATGAGATGGCCGGTATGGATATGACCCGGCACGGTGGTTTTGCTTATATGTACTTTGATGATGATGAGTCTCACAAAGCCATTCAACTTAGGAGAGTTGAGCCAAGATCTCCTTCTCCTTCTGGTGCTACTACCACTCCTGTTTGATTTCGATTTTTCTTACTTTGTGGGGTATTTCATGAATGCTCTGGGATGTTTTAATATATTGTTTTGGATGGTTTTTTTGCATTGTATTAATGTTTTAGATGTATAGTTTTGTGGATTGTGATGGTTGATATCTATGTGTTCATTTATGTCCTCTTTAGAGTTTTGATCGGTTTTCAAAAAAGTTATTATTACAAGGTATAGGAATTAGGAATGTGAGATGTTACTAAATAACGAAATTGACAGCTTAATATTTTCTCCTGCTTCGAGTAGCTAAAGGCCTAAAGACCAAACTAGCATTGAATAAATATAGCTTCCATTAAAAGTTATTAGTATTGACCAAATTTATTATTATCTGCCAATTTTTTCTCCCTTTCTAGAAACAATAGTTGACAACTTGCTAAACTAACATGGACCATTTAATCGAAGCAAAATCAGAGATGACAATGGCTGATTCATGTGTGACGTGAGCCTTAACTACTCTATTTCTCCTATTTTTCACTTACATGTGAAATAAACATTTTTCACCGAATCTGGGAAATGGCAAAATTTGTTGGTGAAACTAAGAAAATAGCAATGATATGAGTTATTGTCATCAAATAATTTATTTTGTTATTCACTTAATTATTACAGAAAATAATGATTTTTCTGTAATACTTTATTTCTATTTTACAAATAGTGTCATTTTATATTTTCAATGCAGAATTTATTGTAATATTTTAGTTTTAATCTTTTCATTTTAATATATTAATTCAAGAGAGAAATTTGTTAGCACCAAAGCTGCTGGAACAAGAAAGTGTGTGAAACATGAAAGTATTTGTGTAAAACAGAAAAATACTGTAAATTAAGGAAATATTCATTAAGGATAATTTGGATATTTGCTAATCCTCTAGGTTAAAGAGAGAGCACGAATTTGGATGTTATAAACAGAGGAGAAGCAGTCTCTTCTAGGGTTCGCCGAAAAATGTGAGAAGAAGATCAAAAATTGAGTGTTTCAGTCTCTGGAAGAAAGCACAGATTTACTGTGTGACACACATAACATGTGTGTTGGAACAGACTAGTTCCTAAGGTGTGGCCTTAGATCAAGAAAGAAATTAGGAGGAACATTCTAGAGTTTCTAGTCTTTGGATCTGTATTAGAGACATGCGTGTCTTTTTGTGTGATAAAGATTGATTGGTGTCGAACTAAGGGGTGTCTTAGTGACGAGTAATTCCATTAGGCAAGGTCTTATTGTAAGATTGTCTTTATAATCTATAGTGAATAAATTGAGTACGTAGGCACACTGAACCTCGTTATATTTATTGTGTGCTTATATTCTCGTTCTTACAATTGGTATAAGAGCATGACACTGACGATAGATTGTAAATCTATTTACTGGTGAGATCCTGAGAAGAGAATATGACGAAATCTGCACATTTAATCGCTGTTCACAATCCGTTGTTATTAGATGATGCGAGTTATGGATATTGGAAAGTGAGAATGAAAGCTAACATACGTGAAATCGAGGAAGACGCTTGGACGGCTATTGAGTGTGGCTGGGAAAAGCCGTATGTGACATCTGAAGATGAAGAGAAAATAGCTAAATCTAAGACAAGATGGACTGCAGCAGAGAAAAAGATGTCAAAGTTTAACTCAAAGGCGTTAAACGCAATCTTCAGTTTAGTGGATCAAAAACATTTCGAACTGATACAAGGGTATATTTCAGCTAAGGATGCATGGGATATATTGGAGAACGCTTTCGAAGGTACGAAAAATGTTAAGAGGATAAGGTTGGATTTGTTGGCATCACAATTTGAAAACATACGAATGAGTGATGCCGAGAAGATCACACAAATTCAGCGCCAAGCTCAGGTCCATCATTAATGAAGCACAAGTTTTGAGCAAAAAATACAAAGATGCAAAATTGGTGAAAAAACTTTTGCATTGCTTGCCTGCTAAGTTTGCAGCACATAAAGCTGTGATAAAAATGACGATGAATACTTATGAACTCAAATTTGCTTAGTTAATAGGGATGTTTAAAGCTAAAGAGATGGAAATGAAATCTAAGTCACACAAACTTATTGAAGATCTTGCATTTACAGTTGATGAAGACATGCAAAAGTTTCATAAACTTGAAGAAATTATGCATTTGATGGTCCAGAAGCTTGAAGAAAAGATGGAGCTTTGATTTAAGGCGATCAAGGATAAATTACAAATAAAGGAAGAAGAACAAAAATATGTGACCTTGAGTGTTATAAATGTCATGGTATTGGACATGTTAAATCAGATTGTCCATCATTCAAGAGAAAAAGAATCAAGTATAATGAGTGCAATGATTATGGTCACACAAAAGTAGACTGTGTAACCACACAAAAAAGGAAGATGAAGATGGCTAAAAGTTGCAGTGATACGAAGCCAAATGAAGAAGAAGAAGTACTGAACCTTGTGGCTTTGTATGGATCAATAAAGTCTGGTGTAACATACATAAATCCGGGTGTAACACACAGAAATTCTGTTGTAAGAAGCAATGACTCCGAAAGTGACAACGATGCGAATTTTCAAGCTGAATTCAAAAATCTTTATGAGAGTTGGTTTAAATTAAGCAATGATAACCTTCAATTGATCAAGGATAAGAGGATGCTGGAAGCCAAAGTGAACATTATGGAGTTAGAGCAAGATCAAGGGAATTATGTGAGTGAGATATCTCTTACTAAGAAACAGACTTTGGAAGATAAGATCAGTAAGCTTCAGGAGGCGCTTGTGTCAGAGCGAGAGAAAAACATGCTTTTGGAGCATGAGTTGAATGAAAATCATAGGAAGCTCAGTATACTAAACAAAGGATCTGAGAATCTCGACAAGATTCAAGTATGGGAAGAACTGAGAAGACAAAGGTTGGTCTTGTTTATCAAAGAGGTACATCTAGTTCAAAAACTACCTTTGTTCGAGAAAATTCTGTTGAAACAAACAAAGCAGATGATGTATTGGATGATGAGTCAAGTGTTGCTGGAAGAATGGGTAAAACAGAAACAAAAATTGATGGGTTAGATGCACAAAAAGGTTATGGAACAGAGCACGTGTTTGGTGATGTCAAAACTGCTAGTGGAACAAGGATTAAAACATAGTACAAAAATAAGAACACAAGAGCACATATAAGTGGCACTACCGTGGAGATTGTCTCAACAAAGTTAGATGACAGAAAATCAAAGGTGTGAAAAGGTTTGTGGAAAGCTAGGATGTGTTTCTTCTCTGGTAAATCTGGTCACATTAAACGTCACTGTTACAAGTTCCTAGAAGGTGTTCATCTAGTTTGAAAACATCATGAACATGACTCAAATGTTGTGAAGTGTAGAAGGGTTTGGATGAAGAAATCAGATCTTTATGGTGATATCAAATATGCTTCACCATTCAATAATCCAAGAAATTCAAGATCGTGTGAATGTGAATGTTCAAGACACATAGAAAATAGTCAAAAAATATTTGGGAATGTAAGATATGAAGATTCAAGGCCATGGAGAAATCAATGGATAAGGATACCTTGAGCGAGTGGATGTTCCAGCAGGTGTGACTACACTCACTATGACTTGAAGTTTTTCACAGAGTTTTATGACTCAAGCAAGAGAAGATTGAAGAGATCATTAGTTTGATGATACATGATTAAGGGGGAGTTTGAGACGATGCTTTGCTGGGTATGAGTGTTTCACCTGGTGAGTTATAGCTAGTGAGCGTGAGTTGTAAAACTCAGTGAAAAAGGGGGAGATCACAAAGGCTGCTGGAACAAGAAAGTGTGTGAAACATGAAAGTGTGTGAAACATGAAAGTGTTTATGTAATACAGAAAAGTGTTGTAATTAAGGAACTATTCATTAAGGGTAATTTGGATATTTGCTAATCCTCTAGATTAAAGGGGGATCACGAATTTTGATGTTATAAATAAACGAGAAGCCGTCTTTTCTAGGGTTAGCCGAAAAAGATGTGAAGAAAATCAAAGATTGAGTGTTTCAATTTCTGGAAAAAGCACAGATTCGCTGTGTGACACACATAATTTGTGTGTTGGATTAAGGCGTGGCCTTAGATCAAGGAAGAAATTAGGAGGAACATCCTAGAGTTTCTACTCTTTGGGTCTGTATTAGAGACGTGTGTATCTTCTTGTGTGATAGAGATTGATTAGTGTCGAACTAAGGAATGTCTTAGTGTCGAGTTATTCTATTAGGCAAGGTGTTATTATAACATTGTCTTTATAATCTCTAGTTAATAAATTGAGGACGTAAGCACGTTGCTGAGCCTCTTTATATTTATTGTGTGCTCATATTCTCGTTCTTACAAAATTTATTTAGTGTATAAATAAGAGATATAGTAGAATTTTTAATAGTTTTGTTAATGTATAAAAATCGTAAAATATCACTCTTTGTGAAACGAAGAGAATACTATTTTGTTATATAAACATTTAATTTATCACATGACTTCCTAATAAGATTAAACCATAAATCCGAAATTTTAAACATTAATCTTCATTTAAGTTATTTATTGCTATTTTCTTTAACTTATTGATTTGGAGTGAAATATCTCTCAGTAATTGGACTTTAGATGCCCTGGCAAGTTGCAGCCCAAGTTGCAGCAGTGCTAGGTGTTTTTACAAACTTTCAACAACCGGACATGAATCTCAAATTTCATATGTCACACCACATGCCATGTTTTATTATATTGCCATTATTTATGTAGATCAAACAAGTTTGGAGATTCGTACCTTGTTGCCACACCTAAAGATTCGGAGTATCCTATCTTATTATTATATTAACAAACATGATTCGCTCGCACAAAGAGATCACAATTTATTTGGAAATCCGTGATACTGTTGTACGTATCATTAATGGTTGCATCTGCAGTGGCGGAACTAGAAATTTTTTTTATCCGAAGTCATAATATAATAATTTATAAAATTATGATAATTTTTTTGTGTAAAAAACTGAAAGCAAATGCTAAAAAATTGAATGAAAATAAATATACATATAAAATTAAGATGGAAGAAGTTAGAATTAAAGAATGTGGGGAAACAAAAAAATGAAAACATAACAAAAATTAAAAGAAATAATATAATTGGGTGGGTTCATGTGGAGATTCTACCTTTATCATAACGGGTCAAATATGTTTTCTTAACCATTTCATTATAAAAAATCTACAAGTTTCAACCAAAATATAATTTATACAAAATTTTAAGAGTGTTACTTGAACCCATATAGTTTCAAGTGGGTTCGCCCCTGCATCCGTACATATATGAAAAAAAATAGGGGTAATTTGATATTTTCAAGTTGAAAAGAGGGAAAGCAAAGCGCAAAGAAGCGCTTTTGTCAAAAGCTCCGAATTAAAAATTAGTAGAAAATTAAAATCAATCACATTTAATAATGAAAATACCATTAATATTAAAAATATATATATTAAAATAATAATAATAAATATTAATAATAAAAAATAAAATTTAATAAAATTTAAAATTTATTTTCTTTTATTTTTATGATAAAATTGCGTTTGCGATCGGCGTTTACAAATGGCGTTTGCAATTAGTGTTTACGATAGCCGTTTGCGGCTGGCGTTTGTGACATTTGTTTGCGATCGGCGTTTTGCGTTTGGCATTTGCGTTTGAAATCATGGTAGATTTTTTAGAATGTTTTAGATGTTATGATAGAGTTATTTGCAGTATACAAAAAATACATTTGTATTAGTGGTAGACTTATCTAAAAAAAGGTAGACTTGTATATCGACCGGCGTTTGCGACCGATAGTTGCGTTAGAAAATTCCTCGTATGTAACATACAAGTCTATAATGATATGTAAACATATAAGTCTACCATCATTGTATGTAAACATACAAGTCTACCATCATTTTATGTAAGAATACAAGTCTACCATCATTATATGTAAACATATAAGTCTACCACCAATTGTATGTAAGCATACAAGTCTACTATCATTGTATGTAAGCATAAAAGTCTACCATTGTAAATCTACAGCCATAGTAACCAATAAATCTACCAACTGAAGGTTGTTTTGGTAACTCGAAAGATTGAATAACTCTACCACCTCAATAATAAGTCTACTACTTATTATCAATCTGCCATCACTAAAAATAAATCTACAATCCAAAACCCGTATAAGTCTACCTCCTATGACAATAAATATACCACGCAACTTTAATCTACTGTCAAACAAAATAAATCTACCATTTGATGATAACTCTACGAGTTAAATCTACCATTCGACTACTAAGTTTATCGCTTAGAAACGTCTCTACCACCATTGGCGTTAACCCTACCACTCATATTATAAATCTACCATTCAGAAATATCTCTACCACCAAATAAAAATAAGTCTACGAAAAAAGTCTACCATTATAATATTAAGTCTACCATCTTAAATTAAGTCTACCATTCCGCTTATAAGTCTACCATTCCGCTTATAAGTCTACCATTCCATTTTTGGTAGACTTATTTTCTCTGATTCTGCATACGTGTCAAAATATAGTAATGGCAGTTTTGTAAATAAGTATTTGTCATCAAAGGAAAAAAGGATAAAATGGGTACAAAAAATTGTTTTAGTAATTAGAGAAATTACTTATAATAACCTTGAAAAGTTGGGTTATTACTATAATAACTTTGGTGAGCAATGTCTAACTCAAAAGACATTAATATTTTGCCAAAAGACTTATAACCTTTCTTTAAATCACATATTTACAATTTATGCTATTATGATTTTTTTTTCCAAAAAAAATATATATTAAAATGTTAAAAAACTTAAAACACGATGTCGATTCATTATCTCTTAAAAAAACAAAACCTCTCTCGTCTCTCTTGTTTCTCTCTTCTCTCACGACGATTTCCGGTGGACAACAGAGATTCCGTCGATTTGGCATCGGTTTTCCGACGCCGTTAAGGTGATAATTTATTCTTATGTTGCCTCTTACTTATTTATCCATAGATTTCTCTCTTACCTTCATCTTTTTTTGGGTTTTAAGGAAAAACGGTTCATCTTCCCATCGAAACAACGGCGAGGCTTTAGGTTAGCGATCGACCACGACTGTTCCGGCGTTGTTTTCGGTGTGATTTTCTTAGGGTAATTATTGTTTAACACTTGATTTCGTTTTCAGGTTTAAAAACTGTGGATAAACCAACTTGAAATCCTAATTCTTTTCTCAGATTTTGTCGATTTCATTTTTTTGGTGGGTAGTGGGAAGTCGCCGGAAACGATACTGGTCTTAGAAGACTAATAACTGAATCAGATCTATACGGAGGAAGAAGGAGAAAGATGTATGAACATCAGCAACATTTCGTGTTTTTATTTTTGTTGTCTTAATACTTTTGCTTTTTATCTTAGTTGGAGCTAATAAATCAGTTAAATGCATTACCACATTTGTTTTTGCTTTGATTGACTATACGATGTAAATTACGATTGTTCCATATATGGTACCGGTTGCAGTTGGAAAATATGATGAGATATAAGGACTTTAAATGGCTAGAGATAGATAAATACTTGTGAAAACCATGTTAGTCCGTATTTTCTTGACTAAGTACGAGAAACTAGTAGCTTATTCTCTATTTAAAAAGACTCATAACAATGACGAGAACATAGAGATATCTAAAGAGATTGGAATTTTTTTGCAATTGGCTCACTTATTGATATACATCATTTTTTTTTTTTCATTTTCTTGCCCAAAAACTACTTGTCTCTATTCTCTTTCTTCCTTCTTATGTGACTACAAAAAATACATATATATGTACACCCTTCCCATCTATTCTAACTCCAACATCTTTTAATAAATTTATTTAATTCTATAAATTTAATAAATTTAATACTCACGTTTCGGAAGGTTTCAAAGTTTCGGACGTACTACATCTCGCCTAAAAAACACTGCAAAATAATTGAAGGGTTTAAAAGTAAATTTCATGACTGGGCGAGCCATTTTTTCTATGTTCCGATAACCGACGCAGCGATTGCTGGGATTGCCTCGGAAAATTCAAAGCGAGCTGGGGACCCATTGGTAGATGTCCTTAGATTTCTTGGGTTTCATTTCGTTTATTCAAGTTTCTAATATGTGTTTCTCCTCTTTGCAGTTCGTCACTTGCTTCCGGCGTTTCCCGAGAACACTTACATTCTCAGAGACACTCTTGCTGGTGGGAGGACTCACTGGAAAAAATACTTTTCTTTAGCACGCGTGGAGAAAGCAAGGGCTCGTCTAGCCGGTGTTGAAATCTCCACAAGTTCAGACAATCCGTGACAATCCGTGACAAGCATGCGTTAAAGAAGAAGGAGCTTGAGATGGTTCGGGAGCAAAACGCCGAAGGGGTTGATGCCCTGGCGCCGAGGTGACTTCGGGATTGGTTTGGTCACCTACCGATGTTCCAAATGATGATAAGGTTGCCGACGTTGTCGATACGGAGGCAACTCAAGATGCTGCTAATGCCGAGGTGGCTCAGGGTGATGTTGCGGCAACACAAGATGTTAACAACCCTACTCCTTCTCCTGGTCTGAGCCAACCTAATGAGGTTAAACCACCGTCTCGGAAGCGTCCTGCTTCCAATGCCGAAAAAAGGAAAAGCATTGCTGAAGAGAATGGCGAGAAGAAACAAAGACAAGCCGATGCTCCTAACCCCGCAGTGATTTTGTTCAAACATGACGGAACCGAGCCTGTTTACAATGATGCGGTTGCCTCGGCCTCCCTTGTCTCTTCGATAAAGTCTCCTAGTGATCGTCTTCCTCCTGTTGATACTCTCGCTGAAGGTGCCTTGTACGCTGACATGTCTTTGTGCTGTGTTAAGGTAATTGTTTATGGGTATTGCTTTGAGATCTTCCAAGTAAAACTCTGATACTGACTTGTTTCTTTGACTTTATAGTTTGTGGTGTCGATTGACAAGATACTCGCCAAATTTCACAGAGTGGCGAGAAAAAACAAACGTCGTGTTGCCGAAGAGAGGAAAGATGACTTGCAGATGAAGGCCAAGCTTGACGATCTTGTCAGCACACACGTTGTCAAGCTTGCATCCTCCTCGGACCAGATTAACGCCTTTGAAAAGGAAAATACGTTTTTTAAAAATGAACTGGCTCGGGTCGGAGATTTATGCATGAAGCAGGAGGCTACCAAGGCAAGAAAGCCTGCTGAGATCGGATCGCTGAAAAGAAAACTTGCCGCGACACATTCTTTGCACGAGGTAAACCTGAAGAAAGCTTGGAAAGCTTCGAGGCGGAAGATGGTAGAGAAGTTTCAGGGATAACTTGGTAGGATCTCCAAGAAGATCGAAGACCCGTCGGCAACTAAGGAGAGAGAGCTGGATCTTGCACAGGTAGATAACAATCTCCAATCATCAGCATTCTCAAGAAAAATGACGCGCCAACTTTGGATGCCGAGGTGGTTCAGTTAACTGAGTGGAGAATTGATCTGGCTGGAGCCCATGACGAGTTTAAAAAGCTCGAGAATGAGGTCAGAGACGAGCTGGTAATGTCTCATGTGTCGTCTGACTCGGTTAGTATGACACTTTCTGGCGAACCATTGGAGAATGCTGCGGCGGCCGTTGGTGTAAAGGATTTTTCTGGGTCGAATGATGGTACTCTGCTGCTGATCGTACCGCCGAAGAGACCGTAGATCTGAATCTCCCTTTGAACTCTGTTTAAATTGTTTTTGTTGTTTTTGTACGTTTAAGAACAAAGTGTCTGGATTGCTTTATCCTTAGTATTAGTATCAGTTTCGGTTATCTTCTGGCTTTAGTGACTCTGTAAGGTCCTTCCCAGTTTGCACATAACTTCCCCACATTTTGCTCGGCTGTGTTCTGAAAAACCTTTCGGAGAACGAGGTCGCCTTTGCTGAATTTTCGACTGCGGACATTGGAATTGTAGTACTTAGCTGCGGCTTGCTGGTAATTCTGAATACGGATGAGTGCTTGGTCTCGTCGCTCATTCACCAAATCTAATTCGTCAAGTAACATCAAGTGATTGAGTCCCTCTTATCCATGAAGGAGATGACGACGAGTTCCGGGAAACTCGACTTCTGGCGGGATCACGCATTCAGTTCCATAGACAAGCGCGAATGGTGTTTCTCCTGTAGCTCATCGCGGAGTTTTTCAATGAGACCAAAGAACTCCTTCCAACTCATCGGCCCAACGACCCTTTTTCTCGTCAAACTGTTTCTTCAAACCGTCAAAGATTATTTTGTTTGCTGCTTCTGCTTGGCCATTACCTTGCGGGTAGCGCGGAGTAGACTTGCTGAGACGTAGCTTCCACTTTTTGCCGAAAGCTTCGAAACGGCTTGAGATGAATTGCGAGCCGTTGTTTGTAACAATTTCATACGGAACGCTGTGTCTGTATATAATGTTTTTCCAAACGAAGTGTTCGACTTGAGCATCCTTAATACTAGCGTAGGATTCCGCCTCGACCCACTTGGAGAATTAGTCTGTTAGTACAAGTAAAAATCTTTTCTGCTTAGACTAATGTAAAGGCCCGATGATGTCCATGGACCATCGCATAAAAAGATAAGGTGATGAAATCGATGATAGCATTTCAGTTGGCTGGTGAATTGTTGGGGGGTGACATTGACATTTTTGCAGTCATTTACTATAGTTGGCCAGTAATAACTGTGACGCTTGATTTTGATCGCTAATCCCCTTCCGCCAGAATGATTGCCACAAGATCCGCTATGGACTTCTTCCATGATTTGTCTAGCTTCCTTTCCTTCAACACAGGCCATCAATGGCCCCGAAAACCTCCATTTGAAGACGATTCCATCTAGCAGAATATACCGAGCAGCTTGAGCTATGAATTTTCGGGCAGCCCATCTGTCGGATGGCACTTCGCCATCCATGATTTACACGCGAATTGCTCCCATCCACTCTTTGTTGCATCCGTACTCCATTGTTCCTAATTACTGATCGTCTTCTAAATCAACTGTTTCATTTTTTAGTTGAAGTTCTGTGTCTGGATTCTCTTCCATTACGGTGTCAATGCCTTCGTTTACTGGGATAGTCTCCTCTGGTGCACCTTTTGCTTGTCTGTCCGCCTGAGAATGGGTAATTGCGTTAACAGTATCGGAGAGATTGATACTTGGGTGCTCGATGAACTCGACTGGAATGATTCTCTGTAAACCCGGATCGGATGTTGATGCCAGGACTGCCAATGCGTTTGCTGAGGTGTTTTCACCGTGAGGTATTCTGGTTAGCTTAAACTCTTTGAACTTTGCCACCATTCTTTGTACCACTTTTAGATAAGCCTTCATTCGTTCATCTCTCGAAATGTACTCTCCATTGAACTGATTCGCGACTAGCTGGGAGTCGCAATACGCATAGATATTCTGAATTTTTATTCCATGAGCCAGTTTTAGGCCGACAATCAGGGCTTCATACTCTGCTTTGTTGTTCGATGTGCGGAATGATAATCGAAACGATTGTTCCAAAATTTCATCAGTCGGAGATGTCAAGCGAATACCTACACCAGACCCTTGTTTTGAGGACGAGCCATCACCATGGAGCGTCCAAACAGAATCTGAGATTGAGTCATCTGTTCCTTCC